>JASANG010003993.1:0-33210 GCA_030248215.1 Enoplolaimus lenunculus
TCGAATTTTCTTTATATCTGTAATCAGTTTTGATTGGACTTTAAAGTTCAGGAATTTGAACGTTCACGGTTTTAACACGACTAAATCACCATCCAGGTAAATATAATTTTGGGCCGGTTGACTAAAAATGAAACCGGTATAAACAAATTTGATTCGGTAATTATTTTGATTATTTTAGTTAGGACATAAATAACTTTTACTGGCAGACACTGTTAAACTGAGTTGGTAAATCAATTCAGCTAGCAAGGTGGTTATTTCTGAATTAATGCAATTCGTAACCATTTGTGCGTTTGGTACCTGTTTTTTCACCAACCCATAGCAGGTAGTAGATACAAATATCCATGCGTATAGCTAGCTAGCTTCTACTTATCCATATGGGTAAGTATCAGCTGCAAACTATGGATTGCTAACCGCTGTTTTGTTACCCATATCGACTTTTTAGGTATTTTGCACCAACACATATGGATAGCAAACTACTAGCTACTACTTGTAAAATATTAAATGATAAAAACGTAAAAGAGAAAATATAGTGTTCTTCTTGCTGTTACAGCAAATTTTAAGGATTAATACTGCTTTTGTATTATGTTAAGGTCCTGGTAAAATACGCGTGTTTCAGGGGATTTCGCAGGCATATTGTGCAGGTAAAGGCTGCCTATACTTTAAACATTCCGTATAAACAAATTATGGGATATTTCCGCGCTACACTACATTGCATGCGCTCATAACGGACAAGGCCAAGAGTCTCGCGTGCTTGTGTGCCCGATTATTCAACAAATTATCAACTCGTTATTGATACAGCAATTACTAACTTAAAACAACGCAAAAAAGTACCATTGGGACCTACTCCAGTGATTAATCCGATATTTATTTATGGAAATAAACCATCTACCAAACTGGAGCCACCCTACACAAAGTTTAAAAGCACCAAATTATTAGCTATCCCGAACCGAAACAAAATAACGCGACAAAACAAACATTTTAAAAAATTTCTGTAGCCACTGTTAAAATGAAACCCATATGGGTATCTGGCGGAAAAAACCGCAATCCATACGGGGTGTAATCAAAATTTTTGAGCTATCCATATGGGTAGCTCGACCGAAAGTACCACTAGCTATGTAGTAGTAATACTTACCCATATGGGTATCGTTGAAGTGCTTATTCACCAAGTATCAGTAATAGTGGAAAAGATGGTATTAAATGCACAAGTAGTAACATGAACCCCGCATAATATCAGTAAACATTAACTCGCTCCGAGTTGAGTTGATTCTCGTTTTGAGTTAAGTTAAATCTGAGTGGGTTGATTAATTAACTCAGAAGGAATTGAATAAATTAAAAATTAAAAATTATTAGTATGTACAAAGCTAAGACTGAGTGATTAAACTCATTTTGAGTTAAAATCAACTCACTGAAATTTACATGAAATTTTGTCTAATATTTACACAGCACAATGGTGTTTAAACGGAAATTGAGCATAAAAACAGCTGTACAACGCTTACATTTTGAGCATACCAGGGGGCGTAACCCGAAGGAACGGTGCAAGGGGGCGTTGTTTTCAAACTGATTAGGAAAAATGTTTCAAACTAATAAATATTAGTTAGTTGTTAAAGGTTATTTTGTTGTTAAAGATTGAATTTATATTTCAGTTTCGAAAATAAAAGTTTATTTCGAGTTTAAGTAGCCGAAAGTCAAAATTATGGTTACCCCCCATCGGTTTAGGAAACAAATCGTGCACCGCATTTAACGTAGAACTTACATACACTGTATTTTGAATTACAAATGAGCTGATCAATCAAATTAGGCGACAAGTTGGTTTTTTTCAATTTATAGGTAATCGTAAGCTAACTTGAGTTGAGTTGGTATTGACTAAGGAGTGAGTTGATTAGTCGTTCAAATGAATTGAATCAACTCATAATTCTGAGTTCTGATAGTCCTAACTCACACTGAGTGATTCAACTCATTCTGAGTTAAAATCAACTCACTGAAATTTACAGTGTAATATTGTTTTCAGTTATTAATATCACAGTAAAAATTGCGTTAGAATTTCTTTTTAATGTCAGTAGTCAACGTGGTTACAGTATTCGCATCGTCAATCTATGTGACGCAAAATAACTTACATCCAAATTTAAGCCTAAGCCTAAGCCTAAAGTTTTCGCCAGGAGGCGGGGCGCGTCCAATCAAAATTTGTTGACTCCACAATTGCCCACCAGCGGAAAAACTGGTACCGTTAAACTAAAGTGTTTGAAGAATTATAGTTGGCTACTTTTATTTCTAGAAGATCAATATTTCGTACATTTGTCGCTGGTATTTACAGCATATATACCTGTATGCCAAATATAACCGTAATTTTAAACACAAGCTAATTATTCAGCGTTCATATTTCGGCAAATGTATAGAGCAGAGCTGTCACTGTAAATTCGAGTGAGTTGATTTTAACTCAGCATGAGTTGAGTCTACTCAGAAGCCTGAGCTCTGAATGAGGTCTTTCAGAACTCAGAATTCTGAATTGGTTTAACTCATTCTGAGTTAATTAATCAACTCATCCGGAATTAAATGAGCTCAGAGTGAGTTAATATTTAGCGCTATTAACTCAGAAATCACCAAAAATACCTAATTCTACCTCTGAGTTGATTAATCAACTCACTGGAATTTGCTGTGTAACAGTAGTGTAAGCATATTCCTAAGCCAATGCCTAAACCTAAAGCCTAAGCGTAACCTAAGCGTAAACTATGACCTTAAACCTAAGCCTAACCTAAGCCTAAGGATAAAACTTAGTCTTAAGCTTAAGCTTACTCTACCACAGTCCCGCCGGAAAAACTTTCCGCCGCTTTATTTTACAAGAGCCTATATTTTTAACCCCTGGATCTTGACTTATAAACTGGTGGTTGATTACATCCCTGCCAATTTCCAGACAACTATGGCATCATCATTTCAGTTTTTCTACTTTGGACTCGTTTTCTCGTCACACGATTTTATTTCTGAGCTATCTGAAACACTTTAATTTTGGCCGTATTTGCAACGCTAATATATTTTTTCTAGCAATTGCATACAGTTGGCTTGTTTTCTAAACAGTAAATGGCATTTTTTCCATTAAACATACATATTCTTCACATGACCCATGGTTACTTTAAGGGGCGTTCAGGTTTCTGGCGGGTTCATAAAAGAGTAGGTTTAGATTGTAGATAACATTTTTTTGCTTAGGCTTAGGCTTAGGCTTAGGCTTGGGAAAACATTTTTGTAATGCTTAGTGTTAGGCTTTAAGGCTTAGGAATACGCTTAATCTACTGTTACGCCCCTTAAAGTAACATTGGCCCCTCACATGAATGGTGTCGCATTTTATGTGAAACCTTAGTTCACAAATCCATAACTCTTGTGTTGGATCCGTCTACAATAACCGCTCAGCTGTAGGAGTATGACTATAGAGCTTGAGTGGTACTATCATAAGGAGATTTTGTATTACACAAACGCGTTATGTTTTTCACATACGCCGTCTGTGATAAGCTGCAAACAAGTGGTTAATGCACACCTTAAATTTATTTGAAATAACACTCAAATTGCGTATATTGGGGGTTCCAACTTTACGCGGGATTCCCGCTATAAGCGGCCCAGGCGGTACATGGTTTGTCCTATGTTAATTCAACGTATAGCAGATAACTACGAATTTTTGAATACGAAATCGAGTCAACAAGCAGACAAAATGTGACCCAATAGTCTAATAGGGACAAAACGTGTCCCAAGCTGGCTCGGTTATAACGTGAACCCCGCATTATGGATTGTCGGACAGATATGGAAGGCTTAGTCATATACATGTGTTTTTAGAAAGAACAGGCTATTGTCAACCATTTTCTATATACTCGTAAATGCTTTTAAATATTATAAAGCGCTGGGGCCAATGTAATACTTTATGGGGCGTAACAGTAGATTAAGCGTATTCCTGAGCCCAAGCCTAAACCTAAGCGTTGCAAAAATGTGTCCTTAAGCCTAAGCCTAAGCCTAGGCACAAAACGTAATCTAGAATCTTGACCTACTTTTATGGACCCACCAGAAACCTGGAACGCCCCTTAAAGTAACATTGACCAAGCGTTGAACGAAGGGTTGATTCAACGTACATTTAATTTTTAAAGTCAAACTTAGTTATTGGTTCAATCACATGAAACTCAAACTTACTTATTGGTTCAATCACATGAAACTCAAACTTACTTATTGGTTCAATCACATGAAACTCAAACTTACTTATTGGTTCAATCACATGAAACTCAAACTTACTTATTGGTTCAATCACATGAAACTCAAACTTACTTATTGGTTCAATCACATGAAACTCAAACTTACTTATTGGTTCAATCGCATGAAACTCAAACTTACTTATTGGTTCAATCGCATGAAACTCAAACTTACTTATTGGTTCAATCGCATGAAACTCAAACTTACTTATTGGTTCAATCGCATGAAACTCAAACTAACTTATTGGTTCAATCGCATGAAACTCAAACTTACTTATTCGTTCAATCGCATGAAACTCAAACTTACTTATTGGTTCAATCGCATGAAACTCAAACTTACTTATTGGTTCAATCGCATGAAACTCAAACTTACTTATTGGTTCAATCGCATGAAACTCAAACTTACTTATTGGTTCAATCGCATGAAACTCAAACTTACTTATTGGTTCAATCGCATGAAACTCAAACTTACTTATTGGTTCAATCGCATGAAACTCAAACTTACTTATTGGTTCAATCGCATGAAACTCAAACTTACTTATTGGTTCAATCGCATGAAACTCAAACTTACTTATTGGTTCAATCGCATGAAACTCAAACTTACTTATTGGTTCAATCGCATGAAACTCAAACTTACTTATTGGTTCAATCGCATGAAACTCAAACTTACTTATTGGTTCAATCGCATGAAACTCAAACTTACTTATTGGTTCAATCGCATGAAACTCAAACTAACTTATTGGTTCAATCGCATGAAACTCAAACTTACTTATTCGTTCAATCGCATGAAACTCAAACTTACTTATTGGTTCAATCGCATGAAACTCAAACTTACTTATTGGTTCAATCGCATGAAACTCAAACTTACGTATTGGTTCAATCGCATGAAACTCAAACTTACTTATTGGTTCAATCGCATGAAACTCAAACTTACTTATTGGTTCAATCGCATGAAACTCAAACTTACTTATTGGTTCAATTGCATGAAACTCAAACTTACGTATTGGTTCAATCGCATGAAACTCAAACTTACTTATTGGTTCAATCGCATGAAACTCAAACTTACTTATTGGTTCAATCGCATGAAACTCAAACTTACTTATTGGTTCAATCGCATGAAACTCAAACTTACTTATTGGTTCAATCGCATGAAACTCAAACTTACTTATTGGTTCAATCGCATGAAACTCAAACTTACTTATTGGTTCAATCGCATGAAACTCAAACTTACGTATTGGTTCAATCGCATGAAACTCAAACTTACTTATTCGTTCAATCGCATGAAACTCAAACTTACTTATTGGTTCAATCGCATGAAACTCAAACTTACTTATTGGTTCAATCGCATGAAACTCAAACTTACTTATTGGTTCAATTGCATGAAACTCAAACTTACTTATTGGTTCAATCGCATGAAACTCAAACTTACTTATTGGTTCAATAGCATGAAACTCAAACTTACTTATTCGTTCAATCGCATGAAACTCAAACTTACTTATTGGTTCAATCGCATGAAACTCAAACTTACTTATTGGTTCAATCGCATGAAACTCAAACTTACTTATTGGTTCAATTGCATGAAACTCAAACTTACTTATTGGTTCAATCGCATGAAACTCAAACTTACTTATTGGTTCAATAGCATGAAACTCAAACTTACTTATTCGTTCAATCGCATGAAACTCAAACTTACTTATTGGTTCAATCGCATGAAACTCAAACTTACTTATTGGTTCAATCGCATGAAACTCAAACTTACTTATTGGTTCAATTGCATGAAACTCAAACTTACTTATTGGTTCAATCGCATGAAACTCAAACTTACTTATTGGTTCAATTGCATGAAACTCAAACTTACTTATTGGTTCAATCGCATGAAACTCAAACTTACTTATTGGTTCAATAGCATGAAACTCAAACTTACTTATTGGTTCAATCGCATGAAACTCAAACTTACTTATTGGTTCAATAGCATGAAACTCAAACTTACTTATTCGTTCAATCGCATGAAACTCAAACTTACTTATTGGTTCAATAGCATGAAACTCAAACTTACTTATTGGTTCAATAGCATGAAACTCAAACTTACTTATTCGTTCAATCGCATGAAACTCAAACTTACTTATTGGTTCAATAGCATGAAACTCAAACTTACTTATTGGTTCAATCGCATGAAAATGCAACGAATGCGGTTGTGCAAATTTGACATGTTTCAGCATTACTTGCAGTTGTTCAACTGGAATGTCCGTACGCAGAATAGCGTTCACAACTGCTGTAGTTGAATTTTTGTTTTCACTGAAAATAAAAAAACAAATAAAGTTTAATTTTTTTCAAATTTACGAGTTCGTAGCTACGATTTTTGGCTTGTGGACGGGCCACTAATTATAAATAATTATATCTTTATGGAAGAAGTGTAACAAAAAATGTAACAAATTTTCTAACGTCTATCATCCTGAAGGTTGATCTGAGGCCTGCTATCCGACACGGTTCTTGTCTCTTTATAAATTTCAAAAAGGAATATATCTCTATATTTCCTCATTTTGTCTACGCTTCTGATATAGATTTCGTGTGTTAGATTTTCCTAAATTCATCTCAGATACGATTTTTAGTCTTTTTAGCTTACTTAGCTAATAAGGTTCATACGTGGGTATTTATTTTGTGTTTGTAGGTAAAATATGAAACCATTTTATAGATTGTCAATCATTTGTCAATAAAAGGTATCTGGTAGAACTGTCCCGGGGCTAGGATTTTTGCCGAGGCCGGGGCTAAGATTGCCACGGGACAGCTCTAGTATCTTGGGATTTTCAACGCAAAACTTTTGGAAAGTAGTGATGAAAGAGATTTCAATGCAAGCTTGAGAATTGCATTACTACGTTTTTTGAACAAAAATAAGCTCGCACGAGGCGTTTGTTTATAAAAATTTCTACTAAAACTTCAGCCCATGTAAAGATCAGGGGCGGAACGTTATTCTGTGGGACTAGAAAAGAGTAAGGTTAAGCTTTAAACTAATTTTTTTGCCTGGCTTAGGCTTAGGCTTAGGCTTAGGAATATGCGCATTCCTACGCTTAGGCTTTGGCTTAGGCTTTGGCTTTAGCTTGGAAATATGCTTATAATACTGTTCAGCGCCCGTTCTTTACCATTGCCAAAACTTCCAACCTTCCGAAATGAAGTAAAAAAATAGTTTAAAAGCTTAAGCTTACTCTTAGATTTAGGAATATGCTCACTCTTACGCTTAGGCTTTGGCTTAGGTTTAGGCTTTTGCTTAGAAATATGCTTATAATACTGTTCCGCGCCCATTCTTTACCACGGCCAAAACTTCCAACCTGCCGAAATGATGTTTTAGCCACGTTCATGACATATCAGTTTCAAAGGTATTTTATTGTTTATTAGCTGATACCTACCGGTATAGTTTTAAGAACCCCCGCCTTACTGGTCGAATAATCCTTTTCTGAACCATTTAAGAACTTAAACTAAAAGTTTAATAAAATATCAGCTGATGATTTTCGGATAATTTTAACTTTCTAAATGGTCATCGTTGAAACAAACTTACGTAATACTTTCAAATCTGAGATCTTGCGCAATTTGCAAACATGCAACACAACCGCCTGGTGTTTTGTTGATCAACGACGCTAGTGCCAATCGCCACTAAAACAGAAATAAATCAAACGATATACATAATCGCAGGCAAAGGTGGGGCCCAAAAAGTCTCTAATTGTTTTTTTTCGACCAAAAACTTTTCTTCAACAACGCTGTTATCGTTAAATTATTCAAATTCAAAATAATTTAAAAAAATTTAGAAACAATCAGAGGTCTTATCTTTCTTTATAAGTATAATTAAAATATTACAGACATCTATAATGTGGGCAGTTGCACAACTGTATGGACAGGCTTAAATGTTGACGAAGAATACTTAAACTAAAATAGAATGTGAGGACAACAAAACTTTCAATTTTCGTAGCACCAAGGATCTCATTTGGGTCACTCTGGGGTGTCCACCAGGGTCGGAGCAGCCACCCCACATACTCTCCATTTGGGTGGGCCCACACCTAAACAGGCCTCACCTTCACCGGTTGAAACAATCACCGCTTAAGTTTTAAAATGCGTTTGGCTTGTTGCTTGCTTCGCTCGCGAGTTTGGAGCCCCAATCCTGCAATATGGGGGAACTCCCACTGCTGCCTGCTCCGGCACTGGTGTCCACACAGCTTCATAGCCGTCTTGGGTACTTCCTTAAACTATGGAGCCAGCCTAATTCGACGAAATCGCCGTCATATACCTGATTTCGAAGGCCGTCAACGCCGTTCCACAACTTTTGGGATTCGGCAAAATTGCAGCGAGTCATTTTTGTTAAAAACGGCCGCTTTGTGTCAAACGAAACACGAAATGATTGATATCGAGAAGTTTCTGAAAATCACACAGTTTGACGTAATTTTAGACATAGTTTTAGGTGTTTTCTGCGTGTATATATTACACATTTTCCGCATAGAGTATACTATTATGGACCCATGTATGGAACAGGGCCGGATCGTTGTCCGGAGACGCTATACTAGAGTCAGTTTGAGCTTTGGAATGATTTTTTTGCTTAGGCTTAGGCTTTAGACTTAGGCTTAAACTAATGAATAGGCTCATCCATACGCTTAGGTTTAGGCTTAGGCTTAGGAATATGCTTATACTACTGTTCCGGCCCTGTTCTATGTATGGGCCCTATTATGTCGTACAACGCTCGTTGTGCAATCAACATGACTGCAATACTGAAATCGCTAATATGTTTCAAAGCAGAGGCAGTGTATAAAGTTCAGGCCCACGTAAAAGCAGGGGTTGACCATTTTTCCACGAGACTGCAATAGAGTAAACTTAAGCTTTCGACTATTTTTTGCTGAAGTTTTTGTTTTAAGCTAAAGCGCAGGCTCAGCCTTAGCCATAGGCTTAACCTTAGGAATGTGCTCATACTAGTGTTACGGCCCTGTTCTGTAAATTAGCCAAATTCCACATATACACTCAAAATAATGTTTCTGATCTTTAAGAAAAAATTTCTTATATTTAAGAAATACAATTAGCAAGGTGGACTTGAAAAGTATTTCTGTTATAATAGAAATGTTATTAAAAAGCTTTTAAATAAAGTCTGAAAACAAACGTTTTCCAATTATTTTTAGAAAAATTGTCTCAAATATCAGAAAAACTTTTCAGATTTGCCACAGAAAATACTTTTCTGAATAAATTCAGAAATACTTTTTTATGTGTACAAATGCGACCGCAAAACGTTTAGTTGATGCCAAATTTTTTTACCGAAACAAAATCATTCCAGGACGGGGCAATTTGTTTCAATCTTGTTGACCCCCTATCACCTGCCTTTTGAAAAACTAATGGTTACGTTTAGGCTTAGAGTTTGGGTTTTGGTTTACGCCGAGTCTGACGTTTACGATTACGCGTAGGCTAGTCTTAGGCTTGGGGCTAATACTTATAGTCAAGGCTCAAGCGTGTGGCTGGAGAAAATGTACAAGAGCCATTTAAACACTAACCTTGCTGTATTCGCAGCGGATAATCATCACTGTACGGAGATAAGTACGTTTTTCTCGGCAAATCGCCAGCTCGTATAATGTACTTTGATGCTTTATCATCGTTTGAATCGTCATTTTTAATGGTGTACTTTTCTTCAACTAAGTTTGCCGGAACCGAATCTTTCAGTTTCCGGTTATAGTACCGGTATCGGTTATTGCTATTGTAGGGCTGGGCACCAGGTTGACCCTGATAGTCGTCACCACCGCCTGAATTGTAGTTGTTATAGTTGTTGTTGTTGTTGTTGTTATTTGGGGGGTAATAACGCCTACTATTTGGATATCCCCCTCCACCAGTATTTTGATAGCTGCCCCCTGTATTTTGATATCCACCGCCTGTGTTTCCATAACTGCTACCGTAGTTGGGATTTGAACGCGTAGTTGATCCTGAGCAAGCGAACGCACGGTGAACGTTTGTGGTGCATGAGAACGCTGTAAAAATAGCAACAATTTTAAATTTTTAAATTTGACAATTTTAAATTTTAAATTTAACAATTTTATATTTTTAAATTTAACAATTTTAAATTTTTAAATTTAACAATTTCAAATTTTTAAATTTAACAATTTTAAATTTTAAATTTAACAATTTTAAATTTTTAAATTGAACAATTTTAAATTTTTAAATTCAACAATTTTAATTTTTTAAATTAAACAATTTCAAATTTTTAAATTTAACAATTTTAAATTTTAAATTTAACAATTTTAAATTTTTAAATTGAACAATTTTAAATTTTTAAATTCAACAATTTTAATTTTTTAAATTAAACAATTACAAATTTTTAAATTTAACAATTTTAAATTTTTAAATTTAACAATTTTAATTTTTTAAATTTAACAATTTTAATTTTTTAAATTGAACAATTTTAATTTTTTAAATTTAACAATTTTAATTTCTTAAATTAAACAATTTTAAATTTTTAAATTAAACAATTTTAAATTTTTAAATTTAAAAATTTCAATACAGTAATAGCACAATTGAGATTGAAGGCTAATGCAAACGGTTTACGGTGGGATCGTAATTATTTGGGCGATGAGCTAAAATCACAATAGGTTTTCGCTGCAAATTTTATTCTCACCAAATTATAATGTTTCCTGTACGCCTTATACTTTATCCTGGTCCTGGAAACTAACGACGAAAGATCGGTTTAAAATGATTAAAATTGCAAAAATAGTTGTCTTTTATTTTTGAAAAATTACGTAACGAGTCACCAACTGTTCATACTCTGTAAATTCCAATGAGTTAATTGATCAATTCAACTAGCGATTTGGTTATTTGTGAATTAATATCAGTAAACATTAACTCACTGTGAGTTGAGTTGATTCTCACTCTGAGTTGAGTTGACTCTGGGTGAGTTGGTTAATTAATTCAGAATGAATTGAATCAACTCAAAATTCGGAGTTCTGGTAGTCCTAACTCAGACTGAGTGATTCAACTCATTCTGGGTTAAAATCAACTCACTGAAATTCACAGTGTAGTGTTTTTGCACAAATCTGACTGATCAGACAAGCTCAACCGTTGGCCATTGTTGTACAGCAAAGTTTGACTTCTCAAACCCCAATTTTTCCAGGAAAAAATTTACTACAGTTTGGCAACTGGGTCTTTTGGCAACATTGCGGTATCTGCTTTGTTAGTCGGATTTCAAGAAAGCTGAACATTGAAACGCTTCAAACTTACACAGAATCACCAGAGAAATCCACGAGAATACACGGTAGCGTTCCATTTCATTAATGCAGCTTATAATGCTAATTTAGCTAATTTGGTATATCTAAATTGATAATTCAAAAAATCATTTCAAAACCGAAACTTGCTGGAAAAGTTCTGACAAGTCAATTTTACGTAAACAAAGTGTTCAACTGGATACTATGAATGTGAACAGCGTATGAAATAACATTATATTTTGGTATACTTGAATACCAATATTCATAAACAAAACGGTCTGGGTGCACAAATTTTTGCTAATTCACAGTAAATTCCAATGAGTTGAATAATTAACTACGCTAGCGCGAGTTAGTTATTTCTGAGTTAATAATATTAAGCATTAATTCATTCTTAGTTGAGTTGATTTTCACTCTTAGTTGATTTGATTACGGGAGAGTTGATCAGTTAACTCAGATTGAGTTGAATCAACTTACGATTCTGAGTTAAGATAGTCCTAACTCAGATTAAGTAATTTAACTCATTCTGAGTTAAAATCAACTCACCGGAATTTACAGTGTAAATAATTGTTAAGCATTCTGAAACTTGCGACGTATTTAGAGTTTGGATCGTGAAAATCAATGCAATGATTCAGTAAAGTTAATAAAAGATATATGGAAAGGCAATGGCAATTTTTAATCAGGTTTATGCTGATGATTATAGGCTTAAACATTCTTTTTATGATTTTTGATGTTTCACATTTTAATTCCTGAAATATTTTTACGATGTTTTACGTTTTGATTTTTATAAATTTTGAAGTAATACGCAAGAAAACAGTATTTCTTATTTATTGCAAAAAAATTTTGGTATGTAACAACCACAGCTTAAAGCTAATACAAACACGGCTTAACTCGCATACTGGGGTTTCAACATTTAACCGTAGCGACATCATATAAAATACAACCAAAACTATGTAAAAAATCAGAACAAAAACAAAGCAAAAAGGTTCCAATCATAATTTATTAAATTAACTGGAAAATAAAGTTTAAAATTTGATAAAAAAATTTTCCAAGAGAATTTGTCTGATGCATCAAAATGACCTCGTATTCTGAAAATCTCTGGCGCATCAAAAAAAATTAAAAATAAATAAGTTTGAATATTAAAAATAAAACAATTTTTATCGTTTACATATTAATTTGTTACCTCAAAAATATCCCATTTTGGGACGATTTTTAGTCAAAATAAAGTTGAAAATTGATTTTAAATTTTGTACGAAAAGGGGACGAACGACGCAACTGTTGGTGACAGCGAAGCCCGTCTGCCATACACCGATCAATGACATGTGACGATATAATTTACACGATAGGAATGTCTTAGGGAAGGAAAAAATTTGTGAAATTTTATTATTTAATTTGAAAATATTTGAACTAATGAACCTTGAGTTTGAAAAATTGTTAATATTTGTTCTAAAAATCTGTCCACCGAACTGATTTAACTTATGGAGGTGTTTTTCCCGACGAGAGATAGTATATATGTATATATGTATGTATATGTATATATGTATGTATATGTATATATGTATGTATATGTATATATAAAAATAGTTTAGATTTTAAATTTGTTTTTGGTGGCTGAACAATATTTTGTGTTAATAACCTGAATGAATTTCGTAAATTCAAATTTATTTAAACTCAATTTTTATTACCATTTGAAAATTTGTCGTTGTACATTTTGAGGAAAATCGCATATTAAATTTTGGGCAGCAACTGATGTTTTTGAAGCAAATGCATAACTTTCAACGGTATTTTGAAGTAAAACTACAGAAAAACCAAATTGTATGATTTAAATTTCACCAGCGAGTGACACGCGAATGAAGATCGTTGTTCTATGTGGTATATGCTGTATTGAACAGTGCTGTATGCATAGTAAAAACTTAAAAAATTTCCAAAATTTACCGTTTTTACTCAAATTTAGAACTGTTTGTATGTTTGTTTCATATCAGAAAGCGATTAGAGTTATAGGTCACGAGTTATCAAATATCCGGATGTAAAAATATAACGATACTGTATTTCGAACACAAATATTTATCGGTAGAAATCTATAACCGGATGTGAATAATACCTATAAGCCGGAGGTTCAGACAATTTACCAGAGCCGGGACCGACGCCATAGGTGATGCTTAGTAACTTTAGAATATAGTCGAAATAATATTCAAAATGCTAAAATTATTTCTGCACAAAGTGGTTTCAAAAATTTCGATTATAGGCTTATTTTCTTAGGTAATTTTGACTATTACTTTTTGAAAACTTCCCCATAATTCACAAACAAACGCACGGACGTAATAAGTAAAAAAATCTCATTACCAAAATTCAACGGAACTTCCACAAAGATATTCTAATGGTATATCCGGCAAGAACCGTTCGATAATTCAATATTCATTTGAGATATAACGCAAAACTTCATTAAAATGCAAATTACTAGCAATCTGTAAAATACCGGTTTAACTTCAGACGCGGGTAAAAGGTGGGCGTGGGTAGATCTTTTTAGCGTGAGTAAACCCGCGGGTAAAGATCTTCTTATGTGCATGGGTAAAGCGCGGGTCGGGTCAAAAATCCTTACCCACATCCCGCTCTGATCTAAACCCATCACTACGTCAATTCCTAGACAGCATTGTGTAAACGGTTAGTACCTTGTGAAAATTTCATAACTTGTATAACGATACAAAGGCGTACCGAAGGGTGAGACCGAATGCTGATTTACCGAATACCGGAACCGGATATTGAGTTTTTTACTGGAATCGGATGTTAGCCAGATATAGCATGTAAATGGAAAGTTAACATCTACTTGCCCAGAAGGGTTAATCGCAGCAAGATGCTAAATATGGCCACTTGCGAAAGGCGGATTTATTCAGAACAGCAACCGTAAATATCCGGTAGTTTTATACAGGATACCGCAACCGGATACAGATAATGGTTTTTGTCGGATATTAAACCGGAACCGGATAGTCGGTCGCACCCTGGCGTACCGAGAGTGGTGCCCGGCAAGCGTTTCCGAAATAAAAATCTGTAAGGGCGTAAATAATAAAATTCATCGGCATAGACTCGCTGGCTTTACTCACAAATTTTCCACAAGTTATGTTTAAAAAATAGCTTGCATCTGCGAAACGCGGCGCTGTTCATCGCAATACAAAAGGCTAAAAAATAGCCCTGGAACAAAAGGTAAATTTTGTTTTATGCATGCAAAAAGTGTTCAGCCAGACTCCAAATTGAAAATTTGCAGTTTAATGCAATACCTTGTGCATGGCTTTTCGTAAGCTTCATCCGCAATGTTTTTTTCAAACTGCGCTTAGGTGGATCGCAGACGATTTGACCACATCCGGTTACACTCAGCTGCTCACCAAACAAAAAATTAGAAGACCTTGAAGAGAAATCGGAAATTATGCTTCTTAACTAAATTTGGGTAGCTAAGGTCAACCGTCGATTCCCTGACTGAAATATCCGTTATCCATCACTGCTGCAGGGTTCTGGTCGTGGACCTGGGTACGGCCCGACGACATGCCTAAAATGTGGCGTTTGGAAACTTACATGTCCAAAAAAACTTTCTCTGTATCGTGCGGAACAAAAATATGTAAAGCTTAAAGACTTTATTGAATCCCAGGTTTGAAATATCACCACAGCCGTGTGCCGCATATTTGCCTTTTTCAGAGTTTTCGGGTCTTTCTTTATATGTCTTTAGCAATAGCATCAGCACGGTGGGCATTGAAAGGTCGTGTCTCCCCAAATTCGGCTGGTGTCCACCAAATCGACCCGCTCTACAAGTAAACAATCTTGAATTGCAATTGTACGAATCGAACTCAATTATTCGGCGCCCCCAAATATAACTTTCCTCGAGCGCTCCTGGCCCATTTGTGTCCGTACCAAAACTGTCCTTCAGATAGAATGGTTTTCCCAACGTTTGAATATCCAAATCAGTCATCGAACATGTAACCAAATATCCGTTTCCGTGTCCGCCAAAAATCGCTGCACATTCCCGTATCCGTTTATACAATTGTAGCTGAACACAACAACAAACACCTTATTTGACTCGTTAAATAACTTTCATTTCAACAATTTCCAACGAGAAAAAAAGTTTTCTTTCTTAATCTTAATATTTACAACTGATTTTTTTTGTGGCAAAAATACGAATTTTTACATTGATTATACTGTCGCAAAGCACCGCTCTGCTGTTGCAAAACTAGGATTCTTGTTAAAACGGGGCTATAATTAACCCCTTTGGACACAATCTGGGCACCCTTTACGGTAGAACTTTTCGTTTACACCTGTATGAACACTTCTTTTATATCCCCAAATCAGATTTGAAGGTATTACTTTATTCAACCGCAGACTACCGACCACGTGTAGAACACCTGTATTGTTACATAATCATAGGAATTGATCATACTTTATATGGAAGAAAGTAATTTGAAAAATTCAATTTTTTTGTTTAAAATCAACACGAAAGGTGCGTGAATTTTTGAAATATTAAAAAAATCGATAAAGTAACTTTTTTAACTTCGGCAAGAACAGTAGTTTTTTAAATGATTGAAATAGGTCTGAAAGAATGTGGTAGAGTTGAAATTGTCGTTTCTGTATAGTGAGAAAGGCTCGGATTCACATTTGAAGCGAATATTAATTTCCAAACTCAAAATTTAGCAGAAATACGAACTATTTGCAAGCGATAATAGCCAACTTGCCAAAATTCATGCTTTGGCTCGTATGGCTAGTTTTCGCGCTGTGAAAGTTTAGTGAGATCAGGCCCCCAGCAAATCCCTGGTGTGGTGTATGTAAATATGGTTTTTAAGAATTCTGAGCATTTCAAAATTAGAAAGTAATAAGCGATAACAACAAGAAGAGCTTTAACGATACCTCCACTGCAAAAAATGGTGAGTCAAAGAGTCAAAATTCTACTCCGCCAGATTCAAATTCGACTCACTGAGTGCCGGAAAAGCCCTGTTTCGGAGAGAGTCAATTTGACTGCCCCATTTTTTCCAGTGTAGCTTTTGATATTGATTTTAGTGCAGAACTCGAACTCAGACCAAGAGCGTTAGACATAGTATGCAGGCAACAGCACCTTTTTGCGGTTTTTGTGTTGGGGTTTAGATGGTTTTTTCAGTTAGCAAGAAATCCTTTTAGAAATTTTAGGAGAGCGTTATTCCCACTCTCCGAATTCTCGGACGGTACTAATAAATGAATGAAAAGGTGGACGGTACCAGCACAAATGTGCTTTAAATACCAAATACACGCCTGTAAATTGTTTCCGACTCAAAATCGCTTAGAAGCACTGCTTCAAAATTCAAGAATTCAAATTTCACGTTCTAGTATCATATGATATTCAACAGGACAATTTGGGTATGCTACCTCAAGTATGCAGACATTTGAAAATATATCAGATGATATTCGCAGACAATAGAACAAAATGTGATCCACACATGTTAATTACAGACAAATGCTAATTTTTGAATATGATATAGGGTCTATAAGCAGATAAAATGTTACCCAATAGTCTAATAGGAACAAAACGTGTCCCAAGCTGTCCCGGTTATAACGTCAACCACGCATGGAAATAGGCTTTTCCTGACTACACAAACTGAGCCAAATTTGACTCCGCCAGAGTCAAATTCGATTCACTGAGTCGCTCAGTGAGTCCAATTAGACTCTGGCGGAGTCAAATTTGACTCAGTTTGTGTAGTCAGGAAAAGCCTGTTTCCGAGAGAGACAATTTGACTCCCCATTTTTTACAGTGTGTTTTAATTTTCAAGACATTAGTGTTTTGTATTTCAGACATTAATAGTCTTAAACAACTCAGAAATTTGTGTCTGAAATTGTTGAAACAAAAATGACTTGTATTTAAGAAATTACTGTTGCCAATAAGACATATTTCATCATTTCGAGAAATAGTTGCCTTGATATATTCGTGACTAATTATCTGGTTCGTATTTGTGTAAAAAAGTTGCTCTAGTTATATTCTTAGGAACGTATTTACAGTAAATAATCAAATTTCAAGGATATTTCGGGTTGAGTTTACGCTTCTCCCAACCTAATGGGTCAGCCACGTTATGCTGTCTACGCTATTGTAAAAAATTGTCAACCCACTTGTTTGCAAAGGCGGTACAAATCAATGCTGTTTTTGGGATATTTGGACTTTGCTGAGGGCATATATAGTTAGTCTGTTATTGCAGTAGTCCTTTCGGAGGCAATAGGACAATGTGAACACGATTTGGACACTGTGTCTGACACTAGGAGTTCGTTCGCACATACTCTGTATAATCGCTTAACAGAATCCATACGGACAGACCTTGTTATGCAATAAAAGCGAATGTCTTCTTAGGACAGAACAGCTGTCCTTTCTATAACACACTACAAACGAAGTATACAAGGGACTCTCTGTTGTCAGCCGGGTGTACAGATAGTGTGCGTGACTTTTGGATATATTTATAAACAGTGCAATTAGGAAGTTGGGGACTCACATGTGGGCAACTACAATAATACCTTCTTTACCCATTATGCTAGAAACGCCATGAACAGATTTTTCAAAACTTATGAACAATTTTACTTCAAAGTAATTATCGGGCAGCTTCGAGCATATCTTTTCAGAATCGAGACTTTGCCCGTACTTGCGCCTAGGCTTCTTCCTATACCAAATGCGGGGTTCATTGCCCACACTTGCGCCTAGGCTTCTTCCTATACCTAATGCGGGGTTCACGTTATACCGGAGCAGGCGGAACACGGTTTGTTCCAAGTTGATTCGACGTCAACGTTATTAACATTTGGACTCTTATGCGGCGTTCACGTTATAACTGGGGCAGCTTGGAACACGTTTTGTCCAAGTTGATTCGACGTCAACATAAAATTTTGTGATCCGAATAGCGGATATGTAGACAAAATGTGAATGTCATATGACATTGGCTTACAAATCACTAATGCCAAGCGATCATCGTATACAAATAACCATTTGTCATATGATACTGCGGGACATTTATGCGAATATCATATATTCCAAAATTCTACTAAATATCATATGATATTTATACAGGACAATGGAATTTGTGGACGCTAAATAAAACAGTAAAAAGTCGGATAATGCAGCATTAAATGATTTCGCAAGTCGAATTAGCTTCTACGATTCTGTTTCTCGCTAAGTTTTTCCCAAAATATATTCCTACGTACAAATAATTCAATTTTGAAATTTTAGTATCATATGACATTCTACAGGACAATCAAGCTAGTTTACCACAACTTTGCAGACATTTTCAAACATATCATATGATACTCGCAGACAATATTTGGAATACCATATGATATTGCAGTACAAACAGTAGATGTCACATCAGGATAGCAGACAATTCAAATTTTTTGAATCTCAGGGCGGATAAACGGTCAGATAAAATGTTACCAGCTATAGTCATAGGGACAAAACGTGTTCCAGGCTGCCCCAGTTATAACGTGAACCCCGCATTATATCGGATCAACAGAAAATTCTAATGTTATATGATAGATTACAAACCACCGCTGTCAAATGATCAATGTGTACGAGGGACGGTATGTCACGTGACACTGTGGGACATTTATCCGAATGATATTCAGCCGGATACTGTAACCTTTAGTTAATAATAAATGAAGGAAAAGTTGTACGGCAGCGGCACAAATGTGCTTTAAATACCAAATACACGCCTGCAAAGCCTGAGCGTACTTAAAACGATTATACTAATTTTGGCCCATGTATAGAACAGGGCCGAAAAGTCTTCCGGCGGGACTTAAGTTTAACCTTTAATAGACCAATTTTTTTGCTTAGGCTTAGAGGCCAATCGAGGCGTAACAGTAGATTACGCGTATTCCTAAGGCTAAGCGTTGCAAACATGAGTTAATAAGGCTAAGCAAAAAAAATATAATGTAGAATCTAAACATACTCTTTTATGGACATACTAAAAAGCGGGACTCCTCTTAAAGTATGGTCCGGCTTAGGAATATGCTTATACTACTTTCCGGCCCTGTTCTATACATTGGCCCTAAACTTTAAAAAAATAGCTGATACTTAAGCATAGATCGCTTTGTGTTCTGGATTGTAAACTGACAAGCATAGAATTCCGGCATTCCAATAATAGAAACGAAACCAATTGGTGCCGGAAACGGATATCTGATTACACATTTCTAAAGACCATAAATGTGAAAACGCTCAACATCTGACACTGCAAATTTTATTTTGGTATATGAATATTTATATGAAAATACTCGTGATATACGGATATCAGAATAAAATGCATGCATTATACACGCAACATCACTTAAATACAAGGCAAATCCTAAAAGCTAAATCGGTACATTTCATATCAAACAACTCATTTCCTAAACATTGGTTTCAATTTTTGATACGCTATGATATAAAAGATAACTATTCAACAGTTGTTTAAGCATACAGGGGCAAAAACAGTAGTACAATTATATTACCAAAGCCTAAGCCAAGCAAAAAATATTCTAAAACTTAAACTTACTCTACTTTAATTCCACAGAAGCACATTCCGCCCCTGATCTTCACATCGGCCAACTATCCTAAGCATGTAGGCACCAGCTTGTCACCTCGCTCTTCCTAGCTAGCTACCAAACTACCTACAACGTCGACTATACGTCCCCTTGTGTCTATAAACCTCTTTGACATTCAATTTAACTCAAACTTTCTGCTTGCAGTCCATCTATACACAGCAAAATTATTTAACCATTGTTTTAATTAACCAACTGAAAAAAATTGCCTAAGTATTCGGTCCTAGTTACTTTTAGGGGCGTCCAGGTTTCTGCTGTGTCTGTAAAAGAGTAGATACAGATTCTAGATTACATTTTTGGCTTAGGCTTAGGAACACACTTTGCAACGACGCTTAGGCTTTAGGCTTAGGAATACGCTCTATCTACTGTTACGCCCCTAAAAGTAACATTGGCCGTTTAAATTAACCAACTGAACAAAAGTTGGCTATGTAACCTTGACAACAATGTTTAAAACACTAATTCGAGTATGTCTTAAAAACTTCTTAAAAACTTCTTAAAAGCTTCTTGCAAACTATAAAAAATACTTCATGCAACACTAGAATAACAGTGCTATAATACCAGTGCGACCACTGTTACTTTACGGGGTGTAACAGCACATTAACGCGTATTCCTAAGCCTAAGCCTACGCGTTGCAAAAATGTGTTCCTAAGCCTAAGCAAACAAAATGTAATCTAGAATCTAAACTTACTCTTTTATAGACCCACCAGAAACCTGGACGCCCATTAATGTAACATGGGCCACCAGTGTAGTAACGTCATTCTAGTGCGGGGTTTCGATAAAACGAGCTGCCACAACATCACATGAGACAAATCAGAAACTGCTCGTCTCTACACAGGAAATGGAAAATAGAACACAGTTAATACCTTCCTTGCACAAGTGCCAATACTGGCGCAAACAACACAAACCGATTACATTAGACACCGTGGGGGTTCATGCTAAACTTCCTAAAACGGTACCACCGGTTAAAATTTTTTGTTTACAAACGATTATTATGGTGCCATACACGGCAATTGTTGTGCGTGTTACCGTACGCTGCCAGATGTGATTAAAATAGTCGACCAATGTAAACAACAGGGGCGGAACAGTATTATAAGCAGCCTAAACCTAAGCCTACGCCTAAACCAAGTAAAAAAATAAGCCTAAGGCCAAATAGTCAAAAATTTTGAAAACATAGACATCGATCTAAAAGTCAAATCTTCACAATGCAACGAAAGTCACATGTATGCAGCTGTGCTAGCTTTACAAGCTAAACGCCCTGCTTTCGCTTATTCATATACACTGCAAAAACCGGTGAGTCAAATTGACTCTCAGTCCGAAACAGGCTTTTCCTGGCTACACAAACTGAGTCAAAATTGGACTCCGCAGCAGTCAATAAATTGAGTCTATTTCGAAGAAAGTCAATTTGACTCACCATTTTTTGCAGTGTAGAACCGGTACAGAAATCTTTATCTCTGTTAATTTAGCCATAACAATTGCACCAACTGCAACCTGAAACCTGGCAGCACTTAATCGCTTTTTAGCAATTTTGAATTTTACATTTTCAAATGTTGCAACTGCATTTTTTTTTGCAAACGAGTCAGTTGATGTGTAATAAAAAAAGTTTCAGTAATACGCAGGTTGAATATTTTGCAAAACCTCACGTGACTTTATCACACAGTCTGAACGTACAGACACAAATGCAAGTCATATACATATATACATACACACATATATACACAGCAAACACATATAAAGACTCGAAGATAGCGCTTGACTCAGATATGCAAACCAGGGTGCGGCTGCAGGAAACCAAGTTCCGGTATTAAACCCGACATTTTTACACCGGAACTCTCCGGTACTTTCGATATTGCAAATTTTTTCGATTTCAAAACTTTTATAAAAAATGCTACATCTTATTTTATAAACAATTTACAAGTGTGCATTGATTAATTTTTCAATTTGTATCCGCTTATAGACAAAGAAATAACGAAAAACTTAGACTTGGATTTGACGGACGGTCGCAAATGAATTTTTACGGTAACCAGTAGTTTGTATTTTCGGTGCACCTTGATACGTACACATACACATATACATATATACACATCACATATATATAATATTTACAAGTATACATAACTGGATTATCCAGCAAAATATATAACAACACTACGTATCTAGGAACCACTTAAAGACACCGTCCCTACGTCAACGATCATGTCAATTTTAAAATTTTGAGTAAAAAAATAGTCTAAATTATTTTTAAGTTAAAAAAATAATTTTTAAGTTTAAAAAAATAAACATTTTGAACTGTTTTCACAGCCCAAAATATTTACGTTACACAGAAATCACTTTTATGCCTGCTGTACTGGCTGGCAGACTGCCGACAAACATTAGTTTCTTAGTCGAAATTATATTTTTAAGTTCAAAAACAACTTTTTAAATTATTTTTACAACTACGAATATTTACGCTACACCAAAGTCGCGTTAATGACAGCTCTGCATCGCAGACTGCCGACAAACTGTTAGTTTCAGATGTTTGACAATGCAAAATGATAACGATGGCAGCGGACGCACCCCGTATGGTAAGCTTAGGCCCTATGGTATAAAATTTTTTACCGCTGCATAAACAAGTGAACTATGGGTAAATGGTGCTACTGGTTAGACTTCCGTATTTAGAGCCAATCCTGCGAGCACAAGTGTTTTGTTTACCAATACACAAGCATACAATAAAAACAAAAATATAGCATATATTTTAAGCATGTATACGGTCGTGCAAGCCAACAGCCAATCCTGCGAGCACAAGTGTTTTGTCTAACAATACACAAGCATACAATAAAAACAAAAACATAGCATATATTTTAAGCATGTATACGGTCATGCAAGCCAACATTGCACCTAATATAAATAAACACAGATTAAGCTTACCTACCACCCTAAATTTTCCTACTTTTTTAGATTTTAGCATAACTTAGGCTTATGTTTACGCTTAGTCTTATGATTATATTTCGCTACGACTTGAGATCGTGGGGGAAAGTATGCGAGAGCAAGTAGTCCTTGAAACACTTGTTTCAGTAAAACACAGTAACCGTGGAACAGCCTATTCTAATACAACATTATTCGTCGATTACTCCACAAGCTTATAACTCTGCAAGGGTACATAGCTACGGTATACTTTAGTAAATATATAATAATAATAAAGCAAAACGCGATAGCTACGAGGTTCAAAAAGTTAATCGGCTTCAACTAACTTACCGTCTGCTATCAAAAAATGTTCATCATTCATTACAGCGCACGGCGAAAGCTGCAACTGAAATTTTTTAGCTGTCCAATGAAACAGAGCTCTTCTGTAGCCCACGTCATATCATTAGCGTAGAATAACATAACACATATTGCAGACAACTTTAAATAAATAAATCACAAAACCAAGACTTCGAACGAAATAAAGATAAACAACACCAACATAATATATATACATACATATATATATACAAAACACCGGCAAAAGTGACAATAAATTGGCAGCCAATCATAAACAAACAGCTATACATCAAAACGTCATTTTCGAATCTAATTTAGTTTAGCCGAGAAAACAAAGTACTTTTTTAACTTTAGAGCTTTAGAAAAATAAAATGCCAACCAAATAGCAAAAGGTTTTTTAATTTATGCAACGTCATCTTTTGAATTCAGCCCCATCAGACTTAGACTTACGAACTATAGCCAACTGATATGGTTTATTAACGATTGTATGCAACCATATCAGTTTTCTAAACCTGTGCAATCAATAATGTTCACGCTCAAAAATTTGGCACAAATAAGTTTGTAATATTTAAAAAGTTGGCAACAACGCATAAGCTGCAAATACCCAGGAAATTAAACATTGAAATTTCTAATTATTTTATTGCTCAAAATAATCTGTCCGAAAACCGTATAAATTCCCATAAGAAAGCATAGGATCTTTGGATCTCAAATGTGTGTATCATCTTCACAGGTCGGCGATATATTGACTTGTAACTTAAACAGTCACTTAAAAATGATTTGAGGTTAATTAGCATGTTTCTGACACTTGAATGAATATACTCATATCCAGGCCTTCAAAATTCAACATAGCATTCTACAATTCGTTTGTATGAAAATGAGAAATCATTACTAACCTGTGATAGATGCAACATAAACACACATCTAAAAATACGGATGTAGAATTCCAATTGAACTTTCGATGGCGTACATCACAACATAAACAGTAATGAAATGCGATACAAAACCGTTATGTAACCTGATATATCGTGGACAACAAATAAATGAATTAAAAAATGTAAAATAAACTGCAATCAACGGAACAAAATATTTTACAACTTGAAACAACGTTAATGTGTTGATCAAAAACAAAGGACAAAACCTTAATTTTCAAAAATGAATGCAATTTGTCATTCATAGTGTTATGTAGCTGTGCTGCACTACAAAGAATTGTTCAGCTAAAGTGTTCATACACAAATTCATCAAGTCTACAGCTTTTGCCATAAACGAACCAAAATTAACCAAAACTATTAAAGTATTTCAATACTTTATATACCTTCAGCGTTAAGAAAAAACCATGATTTAAACGTATGGTATGCATAGCAGACCATGGTAATACCAAACTCTCAGTCTCTGAACTGCGATTCTTTCCACCACATTGTTTCAATTATGTATATCCCTACCCCAAGCACGTCATGACGTAACCGCGCTATCTTGGTTGTATTAAGTACTGTACCAAACCAGATTTATATACTCATAGACTGATGGCACAAATGACATAGCCAACAAAAGTTGCAATGACGATGCCAAGAATCGTCATAGTAACTGCAAAGATCTTCTACGCCCAACACTTATCAATCCTCCTTATAATTCAAACCCACAAAAAGAGAATAGGATTCGGAGGGATTTTTGCACCCACCGGGTGCTGATTTTTGCCTGAGCCGTACATTTGGCTGAACCCCTAGTGCCAATAATTTCTTACGTACGTAACGTAGTACCAAGCTAACACGAGGCGACTGCTACATTATGAGTGATAATTGCACTGCGTTGACGCGAGATCAATTTGAAAAAGACCTAGTGCTTTTATCGCTCAATACAGTTGTTTTAAGTTTATAGGGATCGCTACTGTATTGAATTGACACGACGTGATGGCGTGTTTGCTCATTACGTCACGATTTATGAACGGCGATTTAACGCATATCGATTTGCTTCGAATTTTGAAACGCCATACGGTTCTTGATGTAATATCAATGCAGTATGAGATCAATTCGGACGAGCGTTAGCGGACAAACTGGCGAAAGTTGCTCAATTTGAGTGAGTGAAGAAGCTACATCGAGAAAAATGAAGGCAACATCCGGAAGAGTAGTCGCGGTGGGCCAGTT
Source organism: Enoplolaimus lenunculus (assembly GCA_030248215.1). Classification (NCBI taxonomy): domain Eukaryota; kingdom Metazoa; phylum Nematoda; class Enoplea; order Enoplida; family Thoracostomopsidae; genus Enoplolaimus; species Enoplolaimus lenunculus. The sequence continues at coordinate 25,357 of JASANG010003993.1, forward strand.
TCGGATGCATTCAGGTAATTTCACATAATTGGGAAGACGCTGTGATATCTTTGGCGCGAGCGTAGGGTCGTGACGTCTTGGCGTTTGCATTGTGTTAGCGTCATTACGGTGTGCTCGTGAGTTGGCCATAACATCATCGTGGACATCATGGTGTGCTTCTGTAGCTGGTCATCGGGGATGGCGGTCGTGGTCTCGGAAGTTTGAGTCTTTGGCAGGTCTCGGTCTCTATTTTTGAGTTTCGTTGGTTTGAAAACGAGACCAGAAGTCGAGTCTTTAGGAAAGTATATGAGTAAGTGATGCCTGGTGAATAAAATTTCGTTGTGAATTTGTGAATTTTCATAGTTACAAAATATTTTTCATGGCGGGTCTCGGTCACAGTCTCGGGTTTTTAAGAGAGGCCGCCCATTCCTGTTGGTCGTAACGTCAGTATTGTGCTCTTGTCTTTGGGCCGGTCATGATATGATCGCGTGCTAGGATATTAATGTTACTGTGAATGATGACGTCATGTTATGTGTTCATGGATAATGACGTAGTAGTGTGCCTCTTTAAGCATGATGACGTCATGACTATGGCTGGGGCAATGATGCAACAAGAACATTGTTTAAGGACGTGACTACGAGCTTGCCATGGATGGGGTTGTGAATTATAAGGAAGGATTGATAAGTGTTGGGCGTAGAAGATCTTTGCAGTTACGTAATGACGATTCTTGGCATCGTCATTGCAGAGCTTTGGTTGGCTATGTCATTGTGTGCCATCAGTCGTATGAGTATATAAATACTGGTTTGGTACAGTACTTAATACAACCAAGATAGCGCGGTTACGTCATGACGTGCTTGGGGTAGGGATATACATAATTGAAACAATGTGGTGGAAAGAATCGCAGTTCAGAGACTGAGAGTTTGGTATTACCATGGTCTGCTATGCATACCATACGTTTAAATCATGGTTTTTTCTTAACGCTGAAGGTATATAAAGTATTGAAATACTTTAATAGTTTTGGTTAATTTTGGTTCGTTTATGGCAAAAGCTGTAGACTTGATGAATTTGTGTATGAACACTTTAGCTGAACAATTCTTTGTAGTGCAGCACGCTAGTGACGCTGTGAATGACAAATTGCATTCATTTTTGAAAATTAAGGTTTTGTCCTTTGTTTTTGATCAACACATTAACGTTGTTTCAAGTTGTAAAATATTTTGTTCCGTTGATTGCAGTTTATTTTACATTTTTTAATTCATTTATTTGTTGTCCACGATATATCAGGTTACATAACGGTTTTGTATCGCATTTCATTACTGTTTATGTTGTGATGTACGCCATCGAAAGTTCAATTGGAATTCTACATCCGTATTTTTAGATGTGTGTTTATGTTGCATCTATCACAGGTTAGTAATGATTTCTCATTTTCATACAAACGAATTGTAGAATGCTATGTTGAATTTTGAAGGCCTGGATATGAGTATATTCATTCAAGTGTCAGAAACATGCTAATTAACCTCAAATCATTTTTAAGTGACTGTTTAAGTTACAAGTCAATATATCGCCGACCTGTGAAGATGATACACACATTTGAGATCCAAAGATCCTATGCTTTCTTATGGGAATTTATACGGTTTTCGGACAGATTATTTTGAGCAATAAAATAATTAGAAATTTCAATGTTTAATTTCCTGGGTATTTGCAGCTTATGCGTTGTTGCCAACTTTTTAAATATTACAAACTTATTTGTGCCAAATTTTTGAGCGTGAACATTATTGATTGCACAGGTTTAGAAAACTGATATGGTTGCATACAATCGTTAATAAACCATATCAGTTGGCTATAGTTCGTAAGTCTAAGTCTGATGGGGCTGAATTCAAAAGATGACGTTGCATAAATTAAAAAACCTTTTGCTATTTGGTTGGCATTTTATTTTTCTAAAGCTCTAAAGTTAAAAAAGTACTTTGTTTTCTCGGCTAAACGTAAATTAGATTCGAAAATGACGTTTTTAGATGTATAGCTGTTTGTTTATGATTGGCTGCCAATTTATTGTCACTTTTGCCGGTGTTTTGTATATATATATGTATGTATATATATTATGTTGGTGTTGTTTATCTTTATTTCGTTCGAAGTCTTGGTTTTGTGATTTATTTATTTAAAGTTGTCTGCATATATGTGTTATGTTATTCTACGCTAATGATATGACGTGGGCTACAGGAAGAGCTGCTGTTTTTCATTGGACAGCTAAAAAATTTCAGTTGCAGCTTTCGCGCCGTGTCGCTGTAATGAATGATGAACATTTTTTGATCAAGCAGACGGTAAGTTAGTTGAAGCCGATTAACTTTTTGAACCTCGTAGCTTATCGGCGTTTTGCTTTATTATTATTATATATTTTACGTAAAGTATACCGTAGCTATGTACCCTTGCAGAGTTATAAGCTTGTGGAGTAATCGACGAATAATGTTGTATTAGAATAGGCTGTTCCACGGTTACTGTGTTTTACTGAAACAAGTGTTTCAAGGACTACTTGCTCTCGCATACTTTCCCCCCACGGATCTCGAAGTCGTAGCGAAATATAATCATAAGACTAAGCGTAAACATAAGCCTAAGTTATGCTAAAATCTGGAAAAAGAGTAGGAAAATTTAGGGTGGTAGGTAAGCTTAATCTGTGTTTATTTATATTATGGTGCAATGTTGGCTTGCATGACCGTATACAGTGCTTAAAATATATGCTATGTTTTTTTTGTTTTTATCTGTATGCTTGTGTATTGTTAAGACAAAACACTTGTGCTTCGCAGGATTGGCTGTTGGCCTTTGCACGACCGTATACATGCTTAAAAATATATGCTATATTTTTGTTTTTATTGTAGTGCTTGTGTATTGGTAAACAAAACACTTGTGCTCGCAGGATTTGGCTCTAAATACGGGAAGTCTAACCAGTAGCACCATTTACCCATAGTTTCATTTGTTTATGCAGCAGTTAAAAAATTTTATACCATAGGGCCTAAGCTTACCATACGGGGTGCGTCCGCTGCCATCTTTATCATTTTGCATTGTCGAAACATCTGAAACTAACAGTTTGTCTGCAGTCTGCGAATGCAGAGCTGTCATTAACAGGCGCACTTTGGTGTAGCGTAAATATTCGTAGTTGTAAAAATAATTTAAAAAGTTGGTTTTTGAAGCTTAAAAATATAATTTCAACTAAGAAACTAATGTTTGTCGGCAGTCTGCCAGCCAGTACAGCAGGCATAAGAAGCCATTGTTTCTGTGTTAACGTTAATATTTTTGGCTGTGAAAAACAGTTCAAAATGTTTATTTTTTAAAATATAAAACAATTATGGTTTTTTAACTTAAAAATAATTTATACTATTTTTTCTACTCAAAATTTTAAAAATTGACATGATCGTTTGACATGTTCAGACGATGTGTCTTTAAGTGGTTCCTAAATTACGTAGTGTTGTTATATATATTTTGCTTGGATAAATCCAGTTATGCATATACTTGTAAATATTATATTATATGTGATGTGTATATATGTACGTATGTGTATATGTCTATACGTATCAAGGTGCAGCCGAAAATACACTACTGGTTCCCGCCTAAAATCCATTTGCGACCGTCTCGTCAAATCCTAGTCTAATTCTTCCGTTATTTCCTTGTCTATAAGCGGATACAAATTGAAAAATCAATCAATACACACTCGTAAATTGTTTATAAATAATATTAGCATTTTTTTATAAAAGTTTTGAAATCGAAAAAATTTTGCAATATCGAAAGTACCGGAGAGTTCCGGTGTAAATCTCGGATTTCTCACCCGGAACTTGGTTTTCTGCGTAGCTGCACTGGTTTCCGTATCTGAGTCAAGCGCTATCTTCGAGTCTTTATATGTGTTTGCTGTGTATATATGTGTGTATGTATATATGTATATGACTTGCATTTGTGTCTATACGTTCAGACTGTGTGATAAAGTCACGTGAGGTTTTGCAAAAGGTATTGCGAGACCTGCGTATTACTGAAACTTTTTTTCCTACACATCAACTGACTCGTTTGCAAAGAAAAATGCAGTTTGCAACATTTGAAAAATGTAAAATTCAAAATTGCTAGAAGCGTTTGAGTGCTGCCAGGTTTCAGGTTGCAGTTGCTGCAATTGTTATCGCTAAATTAACAGAGATAATTAGATTTCTGTTACCGATTCTACACTGCACAAAATGGTGAGTCAAATTGACTTTCTTCGAAATAGGGACTCAATTTATTGACTGCTGCGGAGTCCAATTTTGACTCAGTCTGTGTAGCCAGGAAAAGCCTGGTTTCGAACTGCAAGAATTCAATTTGACTCCACCCCGGGTTTTTGCAGTGTATATGAATAAGCGAAAGCGGGGCGTTTAGCTTGTAAAGCTGGCACCGCTGCGTACGTGTGACTTTCGTTGCATTGTGGTTTGACTTTTAGATCGATGTCTATGTTTTCAAAATTTTTGACTATTTTGGCCTTAGGCTTATTTTTTTACTTGGTTTAGGCGTAGGCTTAGGTTTAGGCTGCTTATTAATACTGTCCTTCCGCCCCTGTTGTTTACATTGAGTCGACTATTTTAATCACATCTGGCAGCGTACGGTAACACGCACAACAATTGCCATATGGCACTCATAATAATCGTTTGTAAACAAAAAATTTTAAATTTTTCGGTGGTACCTTTTTAGGAAGTCAGCATGGGGAAATTTCCACGGTGTCTAATGTAATCGGTTTGTGTTGTTTGCGCCAGTATTGGCACTTATCGGGGATTATGTGTTCTATTTTCCATTTTCTGTGTAGAGACGAGCAGTTTCTGATTTGTCTCATGTGATGTTGTGGCAGCTCATTTTATCGAACCCCACACTAGATGACGTTACTACACTGGTGGCCCGTGTTACATACAGATGGGCGTCCAGGTTTCTGGTGGGTCTATAAAAGAGTACAAGTTTGAGTTTTAGATTACATTTTTGTTTGCTTAGGCTTAGCAAGCACATTTCTTGCAACGCGTTAGGCTTAGGCTTAGAAATACGCGTTAATGTGCTGTTACACCCCGTTAGAGTAACAGTGGTCGCACTGGTATTATAGCACTATTATTCTAGTGTTACATAAAAGTATTTTTTATAGTTTGCATGAGAGCTTTTAAGAAGTTTTTAAGAAGTTTTTAAGACATACTCGAATTAAGTATTTTAAAACATCTGTTGTACAAGGCTACATAGCCATCTTTTAGTTCAGTTGGTTAATTTAAACGGCCAATGTTACTTTTAGGGGCGTAACAGTAGATAGAGCGCTATTCCTTTGAAGCCTAAAGCCTAAGCGTCGTTGCAAAGTGTTTTCCTAAGCCTAAGCCAAAAATGTAATCTTGAATCTGTATCTACTCTTTTACAGACACAGCAGAAACCTGGACGCCCCTAAAAGTAACTAGGACCGAATACTTAGGCAATTTTTTTCAGTTGGTTAATTAAAACAATGGTTAAATAATTTTGCTGTGTATAGATGGACTGCAAGCAGAAAGTTTGAGTTAAATTGAATGTCAAAGAGGTTTATAGACACAAGGGGACGTATAGTCGACTTTGTAGGTAGTTTGGTAGCTAGCTAGGAAGAGCGAGGTGACAAGCTGGTGCCTACATGCTTAGGATAGTTGGCCGATGTGAAGATCAGGGGCGGAATGTGCTTCTGTGGAATTAAAGTAGAGTAAGTTTAAGTTTTAGAATATTTTTTGCTTGGCTTAGGCTTTGGTAATATGATTGTACTACTGTTTTTGCCCCTATGCTTAAACAACTGTTGAATAGTTATCTTTTATATCATAGCGTATCAAAAAATTGAAACCAATGTTTAGGAAATGAGTTGTTTGATATGAAATGTACCGATTTAGCTTTTAGGATTTGCCTTGTATTTAAGTGATGTTGCGTGTATAATGCATGCATTTTATTCTGATATCCGTATATCACGAGTATTTTCATATAAATATTCATATACCAAAATAAAATTTGCAGTGTCAGATGTTGAGCGTTTTCACATTTATGGTCTTTAGAAATGTGTAATCAGATATCCGTTTCCGGCACCAATTGGTTTCGTTTCTATTATTGGAATGCCGGAATTCTATGCTTGTCAGTTTACAATCCAAGAACACAAAGCGATCTATGCTTAAGTATCAGCTATTTTTTTAAAGTTTAGGGCCAATGTATAGAACAGGGCCGGAAAGTAGTATAAGCATATTCCTAAGCCGGACCATACTTTAAGAGGAGTCCCGCTTTTTAGTATGTCCATAAAAGAGTATGTTTAGATTCTACATTATATTTTTTTTGCTTAGCCTTATTAACTCATGTTTGCAACGCTTAGCCTTAGGAATACGCGTAATCTACTGTTACGCCTCGATTGGCCTCTAAGCCTAAGCAAAAAAATTGGTCTATTAAAGGTTAAACTTAAGTCCCGCCGGAAGACTTTTTCGGCCCTGTTCTATACATGGGCCAAAATTAGTATAATCGTTTTAAGTACGCTCAGGCTTTGCAGGCGTGTATTTGGTATTTAAAGCACATTTGTGCCGCTGCCGTACAACTTTTCCTTCATTTATTATTAACTAAAGGTTACAGTATCCGGCTGAATATCATTCGGATAAATGTCCCACAGTGTCACGTGACATACCGTCCCTCGTACACATTGATCATTTGACAGCGGTGGTTTGTAATCTATCATATAACATTAGAATTTTCTGTTGATCCGATATAATGCGGGGTTCACGTTATAACTGGGCAGCCTGGAACACGTTTTGTCCCTATGACTATAGCTGGTAACATTTTATCTGACCGTTTATCCGCCCTGAGATTCAAAAAATTTGAATTGTCTGCTATCCTGATGTGACATCTACTGTTTGTACTGCAATATCATATGGTATTCCAAATATTGTCTGCGAGTATCATATGATATGTTTGAAAATGTCTGCAAAGTTGTGGTAAACTAGCTTGATTGTCCTGTAGAATGTCATATGATACTAAAATTTCAAAATTGAATTATTTGTACGTAGGAATATATTTTGGGAAAAACTTAGCGAGAAACAGAATCGTAGAAGCTAATTCGACTTGCGAAATCATTTAATGCTGCATTATCCGACTTTTTACTGTTTTATTTAGCGTCCACAAATTCCATTGTCCTGTATAAATATCATATGATATTTAGTAGAATTTTGGAATATATGATATTCGCATAAATGTCCCGCAGTATCATATGACAAATGGTTATTTGTATACGATGATCGCTTGGCATTAGTGATTTGTAAGCCAATGTCATATGACATTCACATTTTGTCTACATATCCGCTATTCGGATCACAAAATTTTATGTTGACGTCGAATCAACTTGGACAAAACGTGTTCCAAGCTGCCCCAGTTATAACGTGAACGCCGCATAAGAGTCCAAATGTTAATAACGTTGACGTCGAATCAACTTGGAACAAACCGTGTTCCGCCTGCTCCGGTATAACGTGAACCCCGCATTAGGTATAGGAAGAAGCCTAGGCGCAAGTGTGGGCAATGAACCCCGCATTTGGTATAGGAAGAAGCCTAGGCGCAAGTACGGGCAAAAGTCTCGATTCTGAAAAGATATGCTCGAAGCTGCCCGATAATTACTTTTGAAGTAAAATTGTTCATAAGTTTTCGAAAAATCTGTTCATGGCGTTTCTAGCATAATGGGTAAAAGAAGGGTATTATTGTAGTTGCCCACATGTGAGTCCCCAACTTCCTAATTGCACTGTTTATAAATATATCCAAAAGTCACGCACACTATCTGTACACCCGGCTGAGCACAGAGAGTCCCTTGTATACTTCGTTTGTAGTGTGTTATAGAAAGGACACGTGTCCTGCCCTAAGAAGACATTC
>JASANG010001391.1:0-33188 GCA_030248215.1 Enoplolaimus lenunculus
TACATCCGGATTTTATTTTCTATTGAGTTACATCATTACCTATGAGCGTACCAGGGAATACTAACGTGAAAAATTCGGGGCAGTCAAAAAGAAGGAAATCGTCTTCATTTTTCCATTTTTTCCGGAAAAATGGAAAATATTAATTTTTCCGGTCATCATTTTTTCCGGGAAAAAAAACAAACCCGTTTTCATGTGTCACAAGCTTACAGTTATTTCAAAAGACGGCTGTTGATAAAAATCTACAAGTTCTTCTGCTAAGCCGAATTTGAGTTCATTAAGAATGTTGAATCTGACTTACCAATACTGCATCTCGCCTATCAGAACATATGACCGCTTAACTCCGTGCCAAACGTCTAAAACGTTTTCACAAGCTTCAGCTATTTCGCTAAGACAATCAACACACCAACCAGACTTTGTACCTCCTTCGCCTCTGAAACTAGCAGATTTTATCAGGAGCAGACCGTTTTTCCATAGCACTGCAATAGAGTAAGCTCAAGCTTTAGACTTAGGTTTTTTGCTTATTGTTTAGGCTTAGGTTTACGCTCAGGCATGGACTTATCTTTACACTGTAATGTTAGGTTTAGGCTTGCTTAGTAATATGCGTATACAGCTGTTACCGCCCTAATCTGGGTACATTGGCTGGAATGTTTATGAAAATTTTCAGTCAGATCGAAAAGCTCAAAAATTGTTTTCAAATTTTTCACTTTTTTCTTATACGTACTCTCGGGAAAACTTCATTTGCCAGAGTTATGTGTAGCAGCTTTGACTCGTGGACAGAACAATCCCACGTACAAAATTTGAAAGTTTAAGTCAAAAAAAATAAAGCAAAGGTGCCCAAAAAGTTTATGCCTGAGCCATTGCTTAAAGCAAGAGTGCATCCAATTTAACCCCAAATTGTCAGTCAATTCTTCAAGCTTATGTTTACGGCGTAATTCAAGTGGTGACTACCCCTCAAATTCAGGGTGTGGGTCGGGAAAAAGTTACAACGCACGTGGTGCTACATTTTGTACCATGTAGAAACCCAGTAGTTGCACACTCTTGTCTTACACTGCAAAATGGTGAGTCAAATTGACTCTCCGAAATAGGCTTTTCCGGTACGACAAACTGTAGATTAAACATTGGGCTTAGCTAGAGTCAAATTCAACTGGCTCGAGTCGTTCAGTGGGTCGAATTATCTCAGCACAAAGTGGAGTTTTTGAGCTGGGCGGAGTCAAATTTTGACTCAATTTGAGTGATGCCCAGAATAGCCTATTTCAGGAGAGAGTCAATTTGACTCATCATTTTTGCAGTGTACAGTGATAACCCACTATTGTTTCAACCAATTTATTTAAGTTTTTTTCTAGATTCTACTTGACCAGTTGACTAAGTTTAGCCATCAACAACGCAATACGTTTTCGCTTCACAAACGAGTTCACTTTCATTGTGTCTCCAGTCGGCAACCGCATCCAGCAAATGTTGATTTTCAAACTTAAAAATGAACACGATTTTAAGTTATTGAATTGACTTGAACTTTTTGAAAATTTTAAATATAAAAAATTGTATTAGAAATTTTAACAGAAAAAAGTACAAAGGTAAATGCAACTGATGAACATACTTGCATATACACTGCAAAAAATGGGAGTCAAATTGACTTTTTTTTGAAATAGTCTACGGGCAACACAAAGAGTCGCCAAAAACCAAAAAAAAAAGGAAAATAAAAGGGAAGAGGGGGAGGCCGATTATAAGTATATTCCTGAGCTTAAGCCTAAGCCTAAGCGTAAGAATAAGCATATTCCTAAAATCTTAAGCCTATAAGCCTAAGCCTAAGCGAAACACAAAAATTAGTCCAAAGCTTTAGCTCACTGTTTTCTAGTCTCACAGAAAACTGTTCCGCCCATAATCTTTATATGGACTCAATTCTGTATAGGTACATCGAACTCTTGTGCTTAGTCCCTGCCCCCATTTTGGATTCATGAGTATTTTTTATCGAAAGAATGAATTCAACTTTTGTTATTTACAATCATTTTTAATATATTTTGTTTGACTTTGTGAAAACATTACTTCAGTGCCATAAAATCGACTTGTTTCGTTGAGTTGAACGGCATTTTGATCTGGGGTTTGCGCAATTGGCCGAATCGGTTCAACGGACGATTCAAATGTCGATTCTTGAGGGTCGGCTAAACGTTAAGACATTTTTGAAATTTAGTTTTTTTGGTCCTATACTTTTTACTGCTCCGTCAATAAATTGATTTTTAGGCTAAGTTTTTTGCTTAGGCTTACGCTCAGCTACATGCTCGCATGTTTACGCTTAGGTTTTGGCGTTAAGCTTACACTGCCAAAAATGTTGAGTCAAATTGACTCTCTCCGAAATAGGCTTTTCCTGACTACACAAACTAAGTCAAAATTCGACTCCGCCAGAGTCAAATTGAGTCGAATTTGACTCAGGCGAAGTCAAATTTTGACTCAGTTTGTGTAATCAGGAAAAGCCTGTTTCGTAGAGAGTCAATTTGACTCACCATTTTTTTGCAGTGTACGCTTAAGAATATGCTTAGCAGTCCTGTTCTATACATTGGCCAATATTTTTAACTAGGCGGCTAAATGTTAGTTTAGAGGCGTAACAGTAGCGTAAACTATATTTCCAATCATAAGGCAAAAATGTCTGTCTAATGCCTACACTGCAAAAGATGGTGAGTCAAATGACTCTCTCCGAATTAGGCTTTTCCTGACGACACAAACTGAGTCACAATTCGACTCTGGAGTCAAATGGAGTCGAATTTGACTCAGGCAAAGTCGAATTTTGACTCAGTTTGCGTAGTCAGGAAAAACCTTTGACTCAGGCAAAGTCGAATTTTGACTCAGTTTGCGTAGTCAGGAAAAACCTATTTCGGAGAGAGTCAATTTGACTCACCATTTTTTGCAGTGTAGTTAACCCTACTTTATTAAGGTTCTACGAGAAAACTAAATGCTCTTAAACGAATTCGCTTCACGCCTGTTTGGACACAAACATTATCTTACCTTCAATCGGTTTCAATGCGTCCATATCAAACTGACCAATAAGATCTGCAACACTACAGCCAATCAACGCTCTGAGCACATTTTTGAACGCTTCAAGAACCTGAATACAAATTGAAAAAACTTTTGTTTGTGTTTTTTTTATTTTAACCCCTTCTCACATTGAGTTGCTTATAGGCAACTAAGCGCAATGTATATACGTTAAATAATGTATTTCGCACCGTGTATAACAATTGCAACACGTATACATAGTACTAAATCACCACAAGACGCGAGAGCCCCCTCGGGCTCGAGTGTCAAGCTCCGATAGCTGAGTGGTGATGGTATACGCCTCCCACTCCAGTCACCGGAGTTCGAATCCTAGCATAAAAGTAGGTCTCAGGGGAAATAGAAAATATCCATGTGAGAAAGGGTTAAGCGAAAAATTTTCAGTTTACTATCTATAACCCCTTCTCACATTGAGTTGCCTATAGGCAACTAAGCGCAGTGTGTATACGTTAAATAATGTATATCGCATCGTGTTTAACAATTGCAACACATATACATAGTACTAAATCACCACAGGACGTGAGAGCCCCCTCGGGCTCGAGCGTCAAGCTCCTATAGCTGAGTGGTGATGGTATACGCCTCCCAGTCCAGTCACCGGAGTTCGAATCCTAGCATAAAAGTAGGTCTCCGGGGAAATAGAAAATATTCATGTGAGAAAGGGTTAATCTTTTTTTATCTTTTTAGCCTGCTATTTGGGTAGTATTTCGAGATTGTATTTTACAAGCTGCAACTGAAACTACACAAAAAACAGCGCCGTGGTCGATTGTTTGTCGTAGCCTGAACCTGAAGTAAATTTCCGCTTGTTACCCTGGTATTTTGTTATTGAAGCATCGCCGTATGACAGACTGCATTTTGTTAATATAGTAATTGACCTACGAAACTGCACGGTGACGGACCACGCCGGATGGTGACGGACCGCACCGGAGGACGGTGACGGACCGCATCGGACGGTGACGGACCGCATCGGACGGTGACGGACCGCATCGGACGGTGACGGACCGCATCGGACGGTGACGGACCGCATCGGACGGTGACGGACCGCATCGGACGGTGACGGACCGCATCGGACGGTGACGGACCGCATCGGACGGTGACGGACCGCATCGGACGGTGACGGACCGCGCCGGACGGTGACGGATTGCATCGGACGGTGACGGACCGCATCGGACGGTGACGGACTGCATCGGACGGTGGCGGACCGCATCGGACGGTGACGGACCGCATCGGACGGTGACTGACCGCATCGGACGGTGACTGACCGCATCGGACGGTGACGGACCGCATCGGACGGTGACGGACCGCATCGGACGGTGACGGACTGTATCGGGTGGTGACGGACCACATAGGACGGTGACGGACCGCATCGGACGGTGACGGACTGCGCCGAACGTCATCAAAAGTATGACACCGCCTTGTGCCCATTCATCGAATATGTTCCAAGCCAAGCCATTATTTTAATGTGATTTTGAAAACAATGAATACTTTTCGAATCAACAATGAATGTTACGTACCAGGTTCCTTGTAGTTCGCCAAATCAGCTGATTATGGTCCGTGTTCATTGCCGGCAACTGTTCTGATTGATTTCTTAGTGTAGCGTACGCTGAAATGCAGTGAAATCCACAGTACTGGAGCAGGCAGGGTGTTGTCTCCCAAAATTCCCGAGTGGGGGCATCTTGCGATGATCAAAATATTTTTATAATTTTTTGTTTAAAATCATGTTAGGGGGGCCACAAAAATGAGGGGTATGGAGGTGGCTGCATCGGCCTGGAAAGCCATGCGCCGAATCAGAAAAGGTAGCATCTTTGTAATCAAGTTAGCTCAAAACCCAACCCGATTAATATTACTCGCTACCATGGTGTAACCGGATATCCGTTCCGGTAAAAATCAATGTCCGTTTTCGTTTCCGTTATAGAAATAACGGAAACTGTGTTATTTGTACGCTGAAATTTAATTATAAATCACGTGTTATATCTCCGCAATTTGTTACCGCAGTATATGGCAATTGTTCGAAATGAAATAAAAATTACGAAATTCATCCAAAAACTTTGAAAAATTTCGATGCAACCGCCTTTATAATGCGTTACCATTCATGACTGCATCGACATGATACGCAATATTCAACGCGTTATAGCTGTTTAGACGTTTTGCACACGAAATTCCGTATCGTAGTAAATATCCACTAATTGTTATATTTGCACCGAATCGCATCCAATCGCATTTATGTAACGCACTTGTTGCATCTTGCAGCAGGTATTCAAGTTGTTTGACTTAAAAATAATGGCCCATGTTACTTTATGGGGCTTCCAGGTTTCTGGTGGGTCTATAAAAGAGTAGGTTTACATTCTAGATTACATTTTTTTGCTTAGGCTTATGCTTAGGCTTAGGTTTAGGAACACAAATTTTTGCAACGCTTAGGCTTAGGCTTAGGCTTAGGAATACGCTTAATCTCCTGTTATGGGAAAGATATTATCAGTTGTTAGAAATGAAATATCAAAAAGTTGCGCTATATTTGGTGTACGGCGCCGTCCATCACCGTCCATAAGCATACCGGCATCGTACATGCGTAATTCGTGTACGATATCGTACCGTGAGGCATGGTGACTTGGTGCCCAGCGGTAAAAAAGTATAGCGTAACCCTAATACAGCAACAACGTGGACGGTAAAAACGGTATCGACCTTTAAACTTTATGCTTTCGGCGACCCACAGGCTATTGACAATTGATGAATTGTACCCTGCGAACGTATCTCAATGTGAGAAATTTGACTTCAAGTTTGCACAGGTATTTCGTACCCTCACTAGGGTTCCCAGTGCAGGCAGCTAAAATGAGTCACAGCCTCGTTATGAGATTTTGAAAAATTTGGTTTCAATTTTAGCAATATTTGGCAGCTGGTTATTGGTGCTAGCGGATCCAGAGGGAAGGGCTGGCGCGTAAGTCCCCGTTCAGCAAAATTGTTTGTGATGGTAAAGCTCATATCTGGTGCCATTACGTTTTCTTAGTCTTCATAGTTTCACGTTTGTTTTAACTGTTACCTGCAGCCTGTAACAAATCAATTGAATTTAAACTTTGTTCAAGATTCAGTTTAATTCGGTTTACTAATTCGCTGACGGTTTTCGTTGAATTTGCATATTTGACGCTTTGCATTGCGAATGGATCGCGTAAGATTGACGATACCTAAAATATGAACGTTGAACAATTTCAGCTCATGTAAAAGATCAGGGGCGGAACGTTGTTTTTTGCGGGAATAGAAAAGTGTCAGCTTAAGGTTTAGAGTAATTTTAGCATGGCTTAGGTTTCGGCTTAGGAATAAACTCATTCTTACGCTTAAGCTTAGGCTTAGGCTTAGGCTTAGGAATAAGCTTATAGTTCTGTTATTTGCCAACGAAAATATTAGTGTCCAACTCAATCTTACCACGGACGTTAGTCAGCAGGGTTCAGTGGTTAAAATCCCTGTTTGTGATTTCTGTACCTTGGTTTTTAGACACGGTTTCACGTTGCAATACAAGTAACCCCTTTGGACATTTTTACACAACCTAATCCCGTATTTTTAAAATCTTGACTACGTCCGTGAATCTTACATTAAAGCCGGTTGCAATTACGCCTAGCGAATCGCTACCTACATTGTATTGTATTTAGACATTTTACTACTGCATTTACCTTTATCATGCCGATGGCACATGTATAGAACAGGGCCGGATCGTTTTCCCGAGGGGCTACAATAAAGTGAGTTTAAGCTTTAGACTAATTTTTTGCATAGGCTTAGACTTAGGATCAGGTTTAAGCTTAGGCTTAGAAATATGCTTATACTACTGTTGCGGCCCTGTTCTATACATGGGTCATGCCGATATTACCTTGTTAATAGTGTCTTCAACATCTTGTACCGTTTGGCTGTCAGAAATCAACTTGATTTTCAATACAATTCGTGTAATTTGTACTATTTCTTCAGCCCAAATGTAATAGTCGTGCGGTTGTATCTGAACAATGCAAAACATTAATGTAGGAATTTTTTGGTTCAAGTTTTGGTGGCCAATACTTAAAAGATTTTAATGTTTACCCGCCTGGCGCCGACGGTCACCGCCCATTTACCGTCCGTCAGGGCCATGTTACCTTAAGGAGCGTCCATGTTTGTGGTGGGTCTATATAAAATAGTAGGTTTAGATTCTAGATTACTTTTTTTTGTTTAGGCTTTAAGGCTTAGGAATACGCTTAATCTACTGTTACGCCCCTTAAAGTATTAACATTCGCCGTAAGGAAGATGCATGCATGCCATTGCTACAATTAACGCCCCACAAATTTGAGATTTGAAACAGCAGGTTTTCGTATAATTTCATCTGTTTACCCCCCGAATCATATCTCGCGAGTACGAAACGTTAATGTTAACTGGTAATTAAATGGTACAAACTTCGGCCCAATGATCAGGGGCGGAACGTTTTTCTGTGGAAATGCAATGTAGTAAGCATAAGTATAAAAGATTAGTTTATAGCTTTAATCTTAGGCTAAAGGTATAGGTTTAGATAAGGCTCATTCTTAGCTTAGGCATAGGCTTAGGTTAAGGGTTACTAGTATGCTTATGCTACTGTTTATGGCCCTGTTCTGTACATTGGCCCAAACGTTTTTCTGCGGGACTGCAATAGAGTAAGCTTAAGCTTTAGAACAATTTTTTTGCTTGGCTTAGGTTAGGCTTAAGCTTAGGCTTAGGAATACGGTTATAATACTGTTCCGTCCCTATTCTTTAGATTGGCTAAAACTTCTATGCATATGAACATTATTATTAAGTATTGTTGACAAATCTAATTACCTTTTCGCTTGCTTCGGATGCAATTTTTTCAGCAAACTGGGACCCGAACAGGTCGCACATCTAAAGTTATGAAGTCAAATTTATAAGATTTTCAAATAGGATCAAGGCTTAATTGTTTTCCAACGTTTGGTTTAACACAATATTTACTCTAAACCGCCGGCTCTAAAACAGGACCTATTGCCGACGTTAATTCGTACGAAAACAAATTTCACTATAAAAATGTGCTTAATTTTTAAGAGCCTAAGGGTTTTCATTAATATTTTGTCAAGTAAAACTTACAGCGTTTTCATTGGCATTACGGCCAATGTTACTTTTAGGGCTGTAACCGTAGATTGAGCGCATTCCTAAGCCTAAGCCTAAGCGTTGCAAAAGCGTATTCCTAAGCCTAAGCCTAAGCCTAAGCCTAAGCAAAAAATGTATTCTAGAATGTAAGCCTACTTGCTCTTTTACAGACCTACCACAAGACTGGACTTCCCTAAAAGTAACATGAGACCGTAACCGGCGTTTAATTTGATTGTTTCAAAACTTACTTTTCGCAAAAGCAGCCAATAAATTTCACCTTTGAGTTCAACCAACCGTTGAATAAGTTCATTCGTTGGAGTCTTTCGTTCGGCCATTTTATCCTATATTAAAATCAGCGCAAACGAAAACTGTACCCAATCGTGGAATGGTCTGGAAACTGGTGTAATACGTGTATTTTCAGTTTATTTGATATTGTAAAGCAAAAATTTACCTTTGACCATTGGGCCAATATAACAGGGACGGAACTGTATTATAAGCATATTCCTAAGCCTAAGCCTAAGCGTTGCAAAAGCGTATTCCTAAGCCTAAAGCCTAAGCTTAAAGCCTAAGCCAAACAAAAAAGTCTAAAGCTTAAGCTTATACTCTATTCTAGTCCCACAGAGAAACGTTCCGAACTGGAGTGGGAGGCGTATTTACCATCACCACTCAGCGATATGAGCTTGACGCTCGAGCCCGAGGGGACTCTCACGTCTTGTGGTGATTTAGTACTATGTATACGTGTTGCAATTGTTAAACACTGTGCGATATATATTATTTAACGTATATACACTGCGCTGAGTTGCCCTGGCAACTCAATGTGAAAAGGGGTTAAACAAATCACCGTTAACATACCTTTTCAATAAGATCTTTCACAGTTATAATCAATGCTTCAAGCCGCTTAACTGCAGCATCGTCACAGTAACGTTGACCGGTACCAGTTGCAAGTAGACCTTCGCCGATTTCAACGATTCTCGATAATTCTCGATAGGCATCTGAAAAATGACAATTATTAATTTTTAATGCCGGGTGCCAGCAACCGTCAAGTTGTTTTCAAATACACTGCAAAAAATGATGAGTCAAATTGACTCTCTTTGAAATACGCTTTTCCGGACTATACAACCTGAGTCAAATTCGACTCGGCCACAGTTATACGTCAGTGAGTCGAATTTGACTCCGGCGGAGTCGAATTTGACTCAGTCTGTGTAGTCCTGCAAAGCCTATTTCTGAGAGAGTCAATTTTACTCACCATTTATTGCAGTATAGTATATCCATTTTTAGACTTAAACCTGCCGTAAGTCAATTGCCAAAGTTTTGGTTGTACTTATATTTCACCATTCAATGACTACGTCTACACTGCACAAAATGCGGTGAGTCAAATTGACTGTCTCTAAAATAGGCTCAACGGGAATACACAAATTGAGTCAAATTCGACTCTGTCAGAGTAAATTTCGACTCATTGCGTCGCAGGTTTGACACTGGCTGATTCGAATTTGGCTCCATTTGTGTAGTCAAGTAGAGCGTATTTCGCATGGAGTCAATATGACTCATTCTTTTTTGCAGTGTATTGCTATTTTTTGTTAATTTGAATTTTTGATAAGTTCTGTTTTGAAACATTGAGACAACTGGAACTAAACGTTGAACAGAGAAGGCATTGATTTTCAACGCTGAATGCACTCAAAATAATATTTCATTTCTTAAGAAATATAATTAGCAAGGTGCTTCTGTTAGAACAGAAAAGTTTTCAAAAAAGTTCTGAAAAAATCTGAAAATGAACGTTTTACAGTTATTTTTAGAAAAATTGTCTTAAATATCACAAAAACTTTGCACATTTGCCACAGAAAATACTTTTCTGAATAAATTCAGAAATACTTTTTTGTGAGTGGTTTTATACTTTCGTTGAGTGTTTCAGCAGCAGTTTCGTATCCATTGTCATCCGGCTCTTCCGAAAGCGATTCGGTTGCGTTTGCTTCAACCTGTTGTTGATGTTGCCAAGAATCCAGTTCACGATTTGCTCTGTTCATGGCAACCTTCAAATACGAAAACTTAGGGCGGCGCTTCTACGCCGTCCGGTGTCGCGCAGCATCGTCCGTCACCGTCAGGCGCCGTACGTCACCGTAGACTGCAAAAAATGGTGAGCCAAATTGACTCTCTCTGAAATAAGCTTTTTCTGACTTACACAAACTGAGTCAAAATTCGACTCCACCAGAGTCAAATTGCGTCGAACGTGACTCAGGCGGAGTCAAACTTTCACTCAGTTTGTGTTATCAGAAAAAGCCTATTTCGGAGAGAGTCAATTTGACTCACCATTTTTTGCAGTGTACGGTAGGCAAAAAACTAACTTTGCAGTAAGGATCGCTGAAATTTTCAAACGGCTCAAATTGCGTTTGGCAAACTGAACCAATTTAAAGATTGAAATACAGATGTTTCGGGCACTTAGAATAGTTTCGCTTAGATTTGTGAATGTCTCATAAAATTTTAGTTTATAAACTCCACGCAATCCAGAATTTCACCGTACAAATCACACAGTTTATATTCTCTGACCGCAACCATGACGTTTTTACCGTTGGATGCAAACAAATTTCTTTGACGAACAGCAACATAGAATTCGTTTATGATTGTTTGAAAAATTTCTCCGCCACGGCGGCTCATGTAAAGATCAGGGGTGGAAGGTTTTTCTGTGAGACTACAATAGAGTTAGCTTAAAAGCTTTACACTATTTTTTGCTTGGCTTATGCTTAGGCTTACGCTTAGGAATATGGTTATAATACTGTTCCGCCCTTGTACTTTACATTGGCCGCCACGGCGGAGGGAGCGGAAGATGTCTTATACTGGTTGCGCCCCAACCTTTCGCTCCCAACGCCCTGGCCGAGAAGATTTTCAACGTCAATAGAAGAATTCTACATCAGTGCCCCCCACCCGTTCGCCCGTCAAATTTGTTCGTCTTCAAGTTTAACTTAAAATTTTATGAATGGGTTGATTACCTGCTGGTATTCGAGCCATGAATGCTGTGAATGATGCGCTTGTGCGAAATCTTCGAAAAATTTATATCCAAGTGCATGCGAATATGGAACTGATTTCTGAAATTTTTAAAAATAGTTTTCAAATTAAATTGTAAAATATCCATACTTAACCATTGTTTCCAAGAGTAATTTGATTGGCTGGCATTGGCACTGAAGAGCGAAAAATCTATTACGGTTGACTGCCAAATACAAAGCAAACATAAAAATTCAAATTTATTTTGAACAATTGTTTTCGAAACCGTTCAGAGTGCAGTGTCAGATCCATAAATTTCTAATAGTGACTCGCAATATATACCTAGTGAACTCAAAACTCGCGAACGAAGCTAGCGAAAAGCTAAAAGGACATTTTAGCGATATAATGAACAATACAAAAGTTTGATTTTGTGGCGGCAAGCCAAATGCATTTTCATGAAGGAATGTACGAAAAACTAACACAGAATTTTAGTTTGGATTGTTGGTGTTTTTGGAATGTAGTTGAAATCATCGGTCCCAGTTACCGCAAGAGAATGAGCAAGTGGAGGTGAAAAATACAGCATCCGGAACCGGAAGTCAAAAACATTTGCCGGAGCCGGACGTGAACCTGGAGGTGAGCCGAAATTAGGTTGTTAAAATGATGTTTAAATTTGCTTTGTCAGGGTGTAAATGGACAGTAACAATAACGATCGGAAACGGAATCGTATAAAGATTAAAATAATGGAAACAGAACCGGAAACTGAAAAAATATTGAAGTATAAAAAGTTTCAATGATGTTTTATTTTTCTGCCAACACAATTGATATATGCTAATATTCATTGGGCTTTGTAAAAATTTAAAAGAAAATAAAGCGGAAGCAACGAAACTTTTAGGATTTTGAATGAATTTGGTCATTTTTATTTCACTTCGACCAGTCGCAGCATACCTAAATATATATAATGAAAAGTTGCGAGATGTATACGTGATTTACACTAATTTTTGAGCATAAAAATTTAATTTCCGGTATTTTTCAAACGGAAACGGAAACGAACACCGATATCCGGTTACTCCGTGATTGTTGTTAAAATTATGCAAAATTTCACTACTAAAATTACCGGAAATTCCGTCAGAAATTCGGCCGGTGTCAAATCCGAAGGTCAATTTCCTACCCTGAAATTTTAAAGAAAAAATCGAATCTCAGGATAAACATACATCTGCATGGCGCTGATGTTCTTCAAGTACTGTACACAGTTCGCAAATTTCGCTGCATTTATGCTGGATCGTATGTTCAGACGCCGTATTTGAAGGATATCCGTGGAAATCGTATTCGATTTGCATAATTTTCGGATTTGGATTGAAATTCAAATCAAAACAAATAAATTCATCGTTAAGCCAACTTTAAAATAAACGGTCTCAAACAGGTCTGTCGAATGAAAAATGTGTCGCAGAACTTAAGTTAGCAGTGAAACTGTTGCCATAGCCTATATGTTAACCTGTAAAGCAAGGTGAGAGTGAAATTGCCGGAGGTCAATAACGTTTTTCCGGAGCCAGTAGTCGACAAAATTTTACCGAAGCCAGAAGTTCAAAACCGGAGTCGGAGGTCAACAAAATTTGCCGGAGCCAGAACCTGGAAACGAGGTGAGGCAAACTTAGGCAATAAAATAAATGTTGAAATTGCGAATCTTTGACAGCAGTACATATCAGGGTACGACCGGAGGTCTGCCTCCGGCTCCGGCAAAAATTCGGCCTCCGGCTCCGGCTCCGGCTCCAGTAGAATTTTTGCCGGAGGTTCCGGCAGATATTGACTAAAATTAATTAATTAACCATCAATTTGACTACCTAAATTTCGTCTAACCTCCGTCTCCGGCTTCGGTAAGTTTCGTTGACCTCCGGCTCCGGCTCCGGTGTTTTTCACCTCCGGTTGCACCCTGGTAATTAAGATATATGTTGTCAAATAATTGTTTATCAGCTTAATTCGTAACAAATCTCGGCAGCTAACGCTTTGAATATTTCCCCAAAGATACGACGGATCAACTCGTTCAATCGTACAACTTTAATGAAAATATAACTTTGAAATGAGAAATCCATAACTGTGGCAGTTGTATAAATCAAAGTTTAAATTCGAGTCGCATAAAACAAGACATTATGAGTTTGCGTACACGTCCAATGAAACATAGAAATGTAAGCCGTATCCTCAAATGTGTGCAGCACCTATCACCGGTTAGAGATAGGTCCTTGGAACCAGCGCCGTGGTGAGTTTCGAAATTCAGCAAATCGTACACGTTTGATTGGCCTTACTTCTGTTCCAATTTTGAGATCTGCAATTGCAGATGTTCGTCAGTTTGAAAACATATCGCTAACTGATGATAGGTGCTATACGCATTTGAGAATATGAGGCTTAAAACTCGTATAGTAACACTACTTATCGTAACATAGTTTTTTTAGCATAAAAGCAACGGAACTATTTGATATGCGCTCCAGCACCAGCTGTGTAGTGTTTTTAAGCTCGTTTTTACAAACATCAAAATGACAAATGCCCCTGTTCCGCTGAATTTGTTTAAAACGCAAAATTGCAGCAATTTTTGAAGATACAGAAGTAAAATATTATAATATGACGTGCGCGACACTACGCTCTGCTTCCCTTAGAACTATTGGAAGTCAGAAAATTTTATGTGAATATAGTGAAATATTTGCCGCATTGGGGCCTGTCCACTGAGCCTAGGTTTTAAACACGAAACACTTGTAACGAAAATTTATGGGCCCATGTATAGAACAGGGCCGGAACGTTTTCCGGAGGGGTTATAGAGTCAGTTTAAACTTTAGACTAATTTTTTGCTTAGGCTTAGGCTTTGGCTTAGGAATAGGCTCATCCATAAGCTTAGGCTTAGGCTTAGGCTTAGGCTTAGGAATAGGCTCGTCCATAAGCTTAGGCTTAGGCTTAGGCTTAGGCTTAGGCTTAGGCTTAGTAATAGGCTCATCCATAAGCTTAGGCTTAGGCTTAGGCTTATGCTTAGGCTTAAGCTTAGGAATAGACTCATCCATACGCTTAAGCTTAGGCTTAGGGTTAGGCTTTGGCTTAGGAATATGCTTATACTACTGTTCCGGCCCTGTTCTATACATCGGCCAAATTATGTATATAAATGCTGATACCTGATACTTACTTGTATACCAACTTGCGTTCATGTTGTACCAAACCCGTTACACTTGATATATTTAAGTGTTAACTTTTCGAAGTACAAGTAAAAAATATAATGAAATAGGCTCATTCGCGAAAAATTTTGATCAGGACTCGGACCGTCCACTTTTCAATCCGTGGATCCACACTTCCCCGCGTTGCTATTCATATCACAATTTATTTATGTTGCCGTCGAGGCGTCGAATCAAAGCGGACAAAATGTGTTCCGGCGTGCCCCTGTTATAACGTAAACCCCGCAATGAGTTCCATTTTGTCTTGAATCCGAATTTGACTATTTTTGATGCTGTATTTGCGACAGGTTTTCAATAATGATTCCTTCTTTCAAGTAAGTTGATGTTGCCAAAAACGTATAATGGGTCATCCACGTTATAATGCGCTCGCTAAGTTAAAAATTTGTCCAACCACTCGGTAGGGATCTGTGTACAAATTGAAGGTGCAACTAGCGTGTGGGTACAATTTTATGCGATACGTAGACACTATTAATTGTCCCGACACTGTCCGAAGGGAGTCGGGACAAAAGGTGAAAAATTAAGCATAATCAATAAGTGTATATGTGTGTTTGTGTTGTTGTTATGTATGTTTGCTATGCTACATGAACACAGTGCAATATGTCTTTACGTCCTCGTTAGGGCTACCGGACATTACAGTGGTCTCGTAATAGTGTGTTAAAGCGACGTCGGGTCTTACTAAGACCCAGACATTTTTTGCAGTAGCGCGTGCAGTATAACGTGGATGTTCCATAATCTTAAGCAGCTTCTGTTTCTGGTGCTGACTTTGCAGCCAGACAAATAAATCCAACGCGAAGTTCGCATTTGTCGAAACCTTTCACGTTTAAACGGAATCAGTTGCCCGACAGAAAAGTCGAATATTGACTTCATGCTAATGTTGCACATCGGTAAAACGTTGTGATGCATGTGTAGTGCCTTCATACGCAAAAGCGGTAAAAACATGAAAGAACCAAGATACATGTGTATGTTGACGTTCTTGTAAAGGCATAAAAACAGAAAAACGCAGCAGTTCGCCCTTTTCTACCCAACTTATCACGACAACCATTAAAGATTATCAATTTATGAGAACGGTTCATTTCAATTAACTTTTCAACCACAAACGCAAGAGTGATAACAGTTTCCCTGATCAGACATAGTCATACAGGCCAACTCGTAGAGTTGACAGCATTCCAACTAACTGTTTGTGCCAGATCGTCAAAGAATTGGCAAAATTTTCGCATTGCTGATGCCGATATTTCAGGAAAGTACCGATTATTGCCGATGCTGATTAATCGGCACATCCCTTGTTAAAACGTTTGTTATCCTGATCGGTCCTTCTTAGACTGGCGTGAAACCATTGCCGCGCTTTGAATATGGTATCCAGTCCGAAAAATACGATGGATGGTCATTGGTCAAGGATCGATCTCGTTGAAAATTCGGGCATGGCGTCATCCAAATTAATTTGCGCCCGGCTTGTGAAAATCAAAAACATCCTTTGCCAACTTGTTTCGTTTTTGGCAATTTGTAAATTGAAGTTGATAAATCATTATCACGATTTGAGAAAATCGACGGCCAAGGAAAATTGAAAACGTTTTCAAATTCAATTTTCCACTGCTACCCTTTTTCCAAATTCAAGTTGGAAAACGGCGTTTTTGATTTTCACAAGCCGGGCGCAAATTAATGTGGATGATGCACAACCATGTAAGACGAAATCTACAATTAAAGTAACCAGAGAGGCGGGCTACGTGTCACAGTGATAGAGTAGTCGGCTAAAGGATCTGTAGCTCTCTTGTTCGAGCCAACCGCGTTCGGTACATTTCGAGCTACGTAGTAAAAAGGCCTGGAGTTCCCGGCCGTATTTAGATTGACTGTCCCGCTTCTTTGAATACCGATATTGAAGGGACGTATAGACAGGATTTCATTTCCGGTCGTACAACATTTGTGTGAATTTTTTGTTTGAGGCTGAGTCTGAAAATTTGTTTGACCCGTGTATATTTTCTACATTCTATACGTTATAGATGGGCACCTGCTATCCGGATATGAAAAATATCTGGATATGTATCCGGAATGAAACGTGTATCCGGATATCCGAAATGCTTTTGCCGAAAATTTTTTTGGAATCACTTGCATGGTTTAACCACCAAAGTAGCTGGAGCTGACGAAAAAAATTCTGTGGAAACCTGGACACCCCTAAAAGTAACATATGCCAGCCATTCGAATCAGCTCAGTTCAAATTAAATGACAATTTTTTCATTTATTCGTTAAAACAGTATAAGAAACAATGGATATACAATATATAAACATTGCAAAATAACAATACTTTAAGAAAGTCGTATTATGTCGGTCAAACACTGGATTAGGATGCGGTAAAAAGAATATTAAACATTAACAAAAACTGCTGAATTAGAAATTGTAGGAAACTGGAGACGTTAGCATTTGAGGGCACATTCTCAAACGCCTTCGCCACATTTCACAAACATTAAAAATCATACAATTTCCGATCTAAAATTTTTTCCTATAAATTTTGACAAAATGATTTTCTTTCCATTTTAGCTAAAATTTTCAAAAATCGACAACAAACTTAATTTTTAGTTTCGCACAAAAAACGCTAAATTTAAGATTTTCCAACGCTATTAATCACACTATTTCAATTCAATTTTTCGATTTGTTTTCACCAAAATTTCCTAAAACATACTTTTTTGAACATTTTAAAAAGCTCAAATCCGATAAAAAATAAACAACAAACATAATTAAAAAAACAAACAAACAATAGCCAAACAATATATACAAAACGACGACTGTAGGACGTAGTATGTTCGCAGTACTCTACAGCGTTTTTGGCAGTGACTACGCTGGTGTATTTTGTCCAAAATTATAAATAAAATATAGCACATTAATAAAATACAAACTATTAAATTTAAACATCGGCCAATGTATGGATCAGGGGCGGATCGTTTTTGTCCACAGGACTGCAACAAAGTAAGCTTAAGCTTTAGACAAAATTTTTTTGCTACACCATAGGCTTAGCTGTACACGTAGACTTAGGAATTCGTTTTTACGAGATATCGCCCCCCTGTTCTCTACATTCGGCCAAACATCCGCGCAAGTGGCAACTTTACCGTTTTTCCAGTAAAAAAAGGGTCACAAACACACCAGTCAACACTACAAGCTCGACTCTCGAGTCAGTGTTTAGCCTTTACGTTCCACACTCACATTCAACTGATCGAGTCGTTTGAACCCACGTTCGGCGAGACAGCGGTGTCCCGTGTCCACATACATCGTTGGAACGGAAAAAAAGTTGAAAAAAAGAATTAAAATTCACGTTTCACAAAATTAAATTGAAATTTTAAAAAATACTCAAACTTCTCATATAAAATATCGAACACGCAGCTTATAAGCGATTTGTAAAAACTACAACAAAGGGTTAAATTACTTAAAACCACAGAACGAACCGTTCACCCAACTACCGTTTAGCGTAGCAATTAATAATCACTTATTCTTGATACAAAACAACTTTTACTGAAAAAAAAAATTTTTTTCTTGAAAACACAGCAGAATTGAGGTAGAAATGTGAAGTGCGAAAAAAACACAAAAAAGAAATTAAGAAAAATGCAATAAAAAAGCACTGAACTACGTCTCAAAAAGAGAAAAGTGAATTTGAGAATTACAATTCAAAAATTCGTTAGAAAAAAGAAATAAAATATTTATTAGAAAAGTTTCTAAAAACCATAAAACGAAACGCCTCTTAACATAAGTCGACGTTTTTTGTACAAAAACAACTGCGATTCGTTACAATTTAAAACAAAAATAGTCAAAATTTTCAAAAAAATTCGCAAAAAACACTGAAACAAACCAAAAGCTTAAGTCCCAATAAAAAAGTGTAAGGAATAGGAGCGGAACAGTATTATACGCATATTCTTAAGCCTAAGTATAAGCCAAGCAAAAAAATTAACCTAAAGCTTAAACTTACTCCATTCTAGTGCCACAGAAAAACGTTCCGCCCCTGATCTTTACATGGACCAATAGGGGCGGAACAGTATTATAAGCATATTCCTAAGCCTAAGCCTAAGACTAAGAATGAGCATATTCCTAAGCCTAAGTATAAGCCAAGCAAAAAATTAACCTAAAGTTTAAGCTTAGTCTATTGCGCTCCCACAGAAAAACGTTCCGCCCCTGATCTTTACATGGACCACTAAAAAAGTATACAGAAAAACTTTAACAAAAACTACTCGAATCGAACACTAGAAACTTAACATTCCTTCATTCTTTCATAACACCTTAAACTGAGAAATATAAACAACAACAATAATGCAGTACAAAACAATAATAATAATGCAGTACAAAACAGCAATAATAAGAGAACATAAAATATTGCATCAAACCCAAACTGGCCTGATAAGCGTCACAAGCTTAAGCCAAAGTTGATTTGAACCAAATTTAACCTTGTATTCTCACAATCATATAGCATTTATCACCAGTCGAGATGATACGTCTTTTACAGCTGTCATGGTTCGTTTGTTTGAAAACCTATTGCTAACTTAGATAGCGTTAGACCTACGCTCCTGCCGACTCGCCGTCCTATACCATTGAGTTTCCCCGAGTCGTCGACACAAAAGCAACACCACAATTACACATTCCTTAATACACAGACATATCAACATAATCACATCCAACCAATGAGAATCGAGCAAAATCAGTGTCAAATTATCAAAATAAAATAAAACGATGCCAAAATATCGATACCTAAAACACAAATTTAATAAAAACACAATCAGGGTCACATCGATCCGGGCCCGTAGCCAAGGAAGGGCCGGGGGTGGGGGCGTAACGCTTGAATGCCCCTCCGGAAAATTTTTTAGCCCCCCTTCCTCCTTGCAAGTTGAGTTGGCTACATCCATACGCTTAGACTTAGGAATATGCTCATCCATACCCTTAGGCTTAAGCTTAGACTTACGAATATGCTTCTACTACTGTTCCGGCCCTGTTCCATACATGGGCTGTTGCCTACTACCTTTTACCTAAATATACTCGCTATATTTTATACTAAAAATTTTTTCATTTCCATAAAATGACGAAAAATAAATTTTGGCCAAATTTGACCAACTTGAAACTTTTAAACTTCGTCAACCCGCGTTAATTATGACACGTCGGAAGACTCGGCGGACGGTGGTTATTTTAAAAACCCGTTTAAAATGTTTTTTTTCTGGTCTCGGCAGATAATTCCTAAACTTACGACGACTCTCGCTAATTAGGTTCAGTTCTGTCGATAAATTATTGAGTCAATGAAAAAATAAACACAAACACCAAACACAGACTGTGAATTAAAACTGAAAGACACATGGGACAGTGTACAAAACGAAAAACAAAAGAAAACTATACGTAAGGATGATGCACACATAGTAATGGCTCAAGTTACAATCCCTAATTAATGATAATACGCCACACGTTCGAGCGCCGATTTGTCCGCGTTGGTAACTGAGTCGCCTGAACGATCATGTTCGCTTAGGCGATTCGAAACAATCAGTATTCGCGCAACAGTAAATTAATGTTTACCAACATGGACAAATCGGCGTGTAGAACACAACACATACACACATATATATATAAATATATGTAGATACTTATATACAACAAAGTTGCATGCGACAATTTAATTAATTTCTAAATTAAAAATGAAAATATTTTTCAAAAATTTGAAAATTTCTCATTTCTACAATTTGAAAATTTCTCAAAGACATAACTAAAATTAAGTAGAAATACGACTTAAACAGCCTAAAGCATTACAAGTAAATGCCCTTATTTTAAACCACGAAGACGGTATCATGACAATTCGTCGCCGGACAACTTTGCAATCCGAAATTTGATCGACTCGACAATTTGTCGGTTATCAGTATGCTTAGGCATAATAATGACAACAATTATGCTTAGATTTATTCATAGGCTTTAGGACACTGTTCGGCGACACGTTTGATCGAATTGCCGTTGATTCCACGAAGACGTGAATGACCTCGGTAAATACTTAAAAACATTTTTCATATCCAATTGTTACGCGGAAACACTAGTGACATTCCTTCAAAATTAGTATCGAAGTTTAGAAAAATAACCAACAAATCCAGAGCCGTTTAGAATATTAAGCAAGCACCCACAGTTCACTTAACGTCAGTCTATTGACAACATTACAATTACAGGCCAATGTAAAGAACAGGGGCGGAACAGTATTATAAGCATATTCCTAAGCCTAAGCCTGAGCCTTAGCCTAAGCCTAATCCTAAGCCTAAACCTAAGCGTAAGAATCAGCATATGCCGAAGCCTAAGCCTAAGCCTAAGCTAAGCCACAAAATTAGACTAAAGCTTAAACTTACTCTATTGCAGTCCCACAGAAAAACGTTCCGCACCTGATCTCTACAATGGGCCCAACACAATATCATTGCCCATATATAACCAAGAACCGTTCTATTTTCAAATTGACGTATAGGTCCAGGTGTATACTTCCGGCTGTTCAACACACTGTATTCAAGCTTACCGTCAAAATCAAGCCAGTAGCCAGCTTAATATGATTAGTCGAGTCAAAAAATTTCATAATTTTTAAAGAAAAATTACAATGATTAAACAAATAAACTAAAGTTCTATTTAAAATTCATATAATGCGTAAAAGCATATTTGGCATTAAGGTTCCAAATTTTAAGCTACAGGTACGATAACCATGACCAGTTCCTTGTACACTAACTCGACCCACATTTAAATTTAAGGCTTAGGCTTAGGCATCAGGAGGGCTTTTTGCCAAACTTAACTTTAAACCTGAGCCTAAGCACTGCGACGACACAAATATTAATAATTACAACAGACTTTGCCATAGGGTACCTTGGTTATATATTAGCTAAGTAATTAAATTAATTTGAATGTTAAGCTTAAATGCATCATATCTGGCAATTACAATTATTCGCGTATATAACATTCGTGTGCAATTTAAAACGAAATATATCAGCATTGCATAGAATTAAAGACATATCTTGATGGTATTTACACAAACAGAAATACTTGATGCAAGTCGGGTGTTCGCGAAGAACTTAAGTGATTATACGCCTTGAAAAAAACGTAATTAAAATTTAAAATATTCAACTTTAAAATTAAATTCCCGATCCCTTAACAAGGATAAGATGCATACAAATCGCTAAATACAATACCCCCAAAAAAATTAATACGTGCAAATTTTTGTAGCAAAAACGTTTGCAATTTGCAATAACAAACATTATTTGGTACCCGGGGGAAGCTTAATAGCTACACTCGCATTATTTCATGTCTAAAGATATCAAACTGTCTATATGAATAACTTAAATTAATTAAGTTTCATAGCTCAAGCGGAAGCTACCACCATACCAAGCATATTATATTCATAGTCACGGTAGTTTAATTTTTGTGAATTTTTTTTAAAAAAAAATGAAATTTCAAATTTAACTCTGAATACAATTTGAAAAAAACTTTTTACAAATACATAGCTAACATTAATACTTTGGGCCACTTTGGCCCATGTATACAACCGGGCCGGAACACTTTCCTGCACGGCAGTAATTATGTGAACTTAAGCTTTAGACTAACTTTGTTGCGTAGGCTTAAGTTTCGGCTTAGGCTTAGGAATACGTTCATTATTACGCTTAGGCTTAAGCTTAGGCTTAGGAATATGCTCATTATTACGTTTAGGCTTAAGCTTAGGCTTAGGAATATGCTCATTATACACAACCACAAACCCCCCACCCCACCCCCGCTTAGGCATACGAATATCTCATTATTACGCTTAGGCTTAAGCTTAGGCAAAATAGCTCATTATTACGTTTAGGCTTAAGCTTAGGCTTAGGAATACGTTCATTATTACGCTTAGGCTTAGGAATACGTTCATTATTACGTTTAGGCTTAAGCTTAGGCTTAGGAATATGCTCATTATTACGTTTAGGCTTAAGCTTAGGCTTAGGAATACGTTCATTATTACGTTTAGGCTTAAGCTTAGGCTTAGGAATACGTTCATTATTACGCTTAGGCTTAAGCTTAGGCTTAGGAATATGCTCATTATTACGTTTAGGCTTAAGCTTAGGCTTAGGAATATGCTCATTATTACGTTTAGGCTTAAGCTTAGGCTTAGGAATATGCTCATTATTACGTTTAGGCTTAAGCTTAGGCTTAGGAATATGCTCATTATTACGTTTAGGCTTAAGCTTAGGCTTAGGAATATGCTCATTATTACGTTTAGGCTTAAGCTTAGGCTTAGGAATATGCTCATTATTACGTTTAGGCTTAAGCTTAGGCTTAGGAATATGCTCATTATTACGCTTAGGCTTAAGCTTAGGCTTAGGAATATGCTCATTATTACGTTTAGGCTTAAGCTTAGGCTTAGGAATATGCTCATTATTACGTTTAGGCTTAAGCTTAGGCTTAGGAATATGTTTATACCACTGTTCCGGCCCTATTCTATACATGCGCCAATACTTTAATATTTTTACCAGTTCGTGAAGCGTTTTTCCAGTTGTCTCCGGCGTAATTCGCCAAAATAAACAAAAAAACGCCACACGAAACTGGTAAAATTACTAGCCAACTTAAACTTTTTCAAATTTAAATTATTTACCAAACTCAACAGCCAGAAATACTTAAATTAATCAAATATTACAACACTTTTTTCACCCAGCGGGTCCACAGGAGGACATATGCTTTCCACCCCCCGTCAAAAAAGCGTTTGTAATAAAATGATAAGGTCTCTCTGTGTCTACAGTTACATTTTTCCGTCTCAGAAAATTGTCAAAAATACATAGCTAGCATACAGTAAAATTTGCGTTTCATAACTTTTGGTGCCAGTCAACTGCCCCTCATCCGTCAAAAATTTTTGAATCCGCCGGCTGCACTTATGCATATTAATAGATAAGTTGATACATCAGCTGAATAAGGCGAACTTTGGTATTTTTTTTTGATTTATTGGCATAATTCAAAGGAACACAAAGTGATGCTTGCAAGGATCATGCCTTGGGAAAGGTAAATGGTAACTCTAAGGCGGTGGCAGTCAGTAGTACCTGGGGGTCGCGGTGGTGTGGATTAAGAAGATGCTCGATTATGCTTCCACTAGTCCCAGGCGTAAGGCGATGGTGGAAACTCGGACGGTTGAGCAGTTGTCGAGCTGAAATAAAATCAAATATATACACACATATATACATAAATATATACATATGTATTTCAGGGTGCAACCGGAATTCCGGTTCCGGTTCCGGCATTTTTTCACCTTCCGGTTCCGGTTCCGGTAAATTTTTACCGGATTTAAAAATTCCGGCATTATAATTTGGCCGTTTTATTAACTTTGCTAATTTTTAAGAATCTCTTTTGAAAGCCACTTGTACTCCGAATATAAGCCATTGATGGTGGATTTCACTTCAGTCGATGATGAAAATCTAAAATACAACAAATAAAATAAAACCTATGCTCGACTAAGGTTATTTCACAAATAATAGAGCAAAAAATAAGATTAAAATGAAATTTTTGGTGAAATGCATTTTTCATTTTCCGGTTCCGGTTCCGGTAAAATTTTCAAATTCCGGTTCCGGTTCCGGTAAATTGTAATTCCGGTTGCACCCTGATGTATTTATATACATTTATATATAATATAACAATTACAGGTTAGGCCTTAACACTTCGATATTCTTGTATAATTAAGGCACTGGCCAACAAGCGTTGACATATGACCCAAAATATAAAGCATAAATCTAAGTCTAAGCTAGATAATGCCCTACTACTACATTTACAACGAGAAAAATTCTTGAACTACGAAATAGCAACACCGTTATACCGAAATTTACAGTACAATTAAGACACCTCATAAGCGTCGAATGACCCCCCACGCTTGGATATCCTAACACACAAAGCCAGAGCCGACCCTCAGGGTTGTAACCGAGATTAAGTTTCGTGAGAAAATAAGTATTTAGCGAGCGAGTGCAACGAGCGAGAAACATAACTGACTTTTGAAATAAATTTGACAACCTGTAAAAGTGACTTTTTAAAGTCTTTTCAGAAATTTAAGGGGATTATATTCCTCATCTCACTCTTGTTTACACACACCCCTGGCGCAACTACGTGAGAGAAGCGAAAACAGTACTGAGATCTTCGCTCGCCCCCTGATCAACAACTTCTTCAACACAATTAGACCTATATATTAAAGCTTGAGCGCCCCACATACGTATTTTGGGCAGCATTCCAACAGATTTTGTTTACGTTACGTATGCAAATCAATAGTATGCATTGAGAATACCTATTGTGCCGGATGTGTTCATATATCTGAAAAGCATTACAGCTTTTAAAAAAGAGTCTTTAACTTCGTTCACTTATGCGACGGGCGCTTGCAACAAAGTAAACTTGGGCCGCAAAAAGCTTTAGTCCAGTTGCATTGCGGATCTTAGGAATACTTCCTGGCTGTGGGATTGAGCGAAACGTACTTGCAAAACGATTTATACGACGACGAGTGAGGATTAATACATAACGGCACTGAATACTGTGTCGATTGGCGTTCGGATATGAACGCTGCAATCCGTGACCGCAATTCTGGGATCGACAAACGCGTCAACTCGGCCTCCCACGCGGCATCGAACGGCGTCGGATGCGTCGGTTCGAGCGCAGTGGCGAATATTCGTTTCACACCGGCCGCTGAACCGCCTTGAGTTGCTCCGGTTCCAGTTCCGCCTGTATAGCAACAAGTGCACATACACGCGTGAAACCGGAGCCGGCCTTCATCGAGGTAGCAGTCGGCGAGCGCTTCGTCAACTGTGATTCGTTTATCCTGAAGAAAAAAAACTATATTTATTTACCTGTTGCCCATATTCTCAAATGTGTGTAGCACTTATCACCATTTGCTAATAGGTGTTTGGACCTTTCGAATCAGTAAATGCTGAGGCTTCAAATTCATCATATTTTTCGCATTTAATATGCTCTACTGCTGCACCAATTTTGAGTTCAATAACTACACGAACTATAGAGTTTGAAAACCTATTACTCACTGATGATAGTTGCCATACACAGTTGATAATATGGGCCCTAGGTGTACCCTATCAAGGGCACATCAACGGGTGTTCAAGTGTCACCCCCCTCTCCCCGGTACCGTCTGCTCTCCAAAATTCTGGCTACGCCTATATGGCCAGCGGTCGAAGCTAGACTTACATTTCGAAAGTGTATAACGTCATGGAAACGCGTTTCTGATAGTAAAGTGTTCGCAAGTGACCAACACTTAGTTGTACTCTAAAATCTAACAGATTATTCTAAATAGGGATATGCCGATTAATCGGCATCGGCATCGGTATCGGTTATAACCGGGCACTTTTCGTGAGTATCAGCATCGACATCGACGCCGCAAAAAAATGCCGATTCTTTGCCGATACTTTTTGCACATAACAGTCAGCTGGAATGCTATCATTTTTTATTCCTTTGCATATATCACAGTCTGTCTTATAAGGGAAACTGTTACTTCGCTTGAGTTTGTGTTTGAAAAAATTAATTGAAATGAATCGTTCTCATAAAATTATAATCGTTTAGGTATCGGAACAAATTTTGGAATCGGCACATCCATAATTCGAACCCTTATAAAACAGACTTCTGATCTCTCCAGAATATTAGCCGAAAAGGCCATTTCTGGGGTAAACGAGAGAAAACAACCAAAGACGACACCCTGGAAGGCGGCCGTTTGCTTACCGGATTAAATGTCAGCAGCTGGCACAAAAGTCTGACCGTGTCATTGCTGACATCCGGCGACAAAGTATACAACCGGACAATATTCGACGGTCGTAAAGGCATCTTGCGAACGTATTGTCGTGCTGCATCGCACGCCGTTCGCAATTCTTGTTGCTGCGGTGTTCCAAGCAACTCGATAATTTGATTGAGCTAAAATAATCAAAACAACATATTTAAACTAAAATAAAATAATCAAATATTTAAATAATCAAAACACCATATAAAACTAAAATAAAAAATAATCAAATATTTAACCAATCAAAACAACATATAAAACTAAAATAAAAAATAATCAAATATTTAAATAACCAAAACAACATATTTAAACTAAAATAAAAAATAATCAAATATTTAAATGATCAAAACAACATGTGGAATGATCAGAAGAGGTCGTGAAAACATTCAAGCTCAAATATGCAAAAAATTTCAAAATCCGACCATTTTTGGGCAACTCGCCGGTTGGCAGGCACATGCCACATTTATAACGGAAACGAACATTAGTTTCATGATCATTATTTCATTACAGCAAAAAAATGAAACTCATACCTGTTCTATAGGTCCTTCCGCTTTGAACAGCACCCTTCGGCCAAGTAGTTCAGCCATTATGCACCCGACTGACCAAACATCAACAGCACCTGTATACCTAAAACAACAACAACAACAATAATAATAATAATAATAATAATAACAACACTATTCATATCACATAAATGATTTCATCCCTCATTCTATTCCCACAAGAGGCTGATTTAAAATGAACATTAAAGAATAAAAACCCTGGTTCAATTTACAAATTAAAACGGTAACTAATTCACACATAATCGAACCTCGGACCAGAGTGACACTTTACCCGAAGCTACCCGTGAGTACCCGCGGGTAAACGCAACTCGAGTAAAAAGCTTATAGCCGTGTATATAGCCGCAAACAATAATTTGTGTCACACGGGTAAAAAATTAATGGTTTATACCCGCGCAAAACCTTTACGACGTGCCAAACATACGCTATTAACCCGGGCCCGTAGCCAAGAGGGGAGGGGCATGGGTTGAGCCCCCCTGGAAAATTTTTTGCCCCCCCCCCCCGCATGATAATGTCTAACCATGCTTATAACTCATTGAAAATCCTTCAATGCCCCACCTAAAACATTTTTAGCCCCTCCTAGCAAGGTGAGCTAGCTACGGGCCTGTATTAACTAAGCTACGTAGTCCGCGAGCGTTGTAAAACCAAAAGTTCTGTGCTTTATTTAGTTGGGTTTGAAATTTTGGTTGTTTCTAGTACGCATTCAAGCGTATAATCCATTGGAGCTATAACGCCAAATTCAATTAAAGTGCAAATCACTAACGATCTTTAAACTACGTACTGTTTTACCTTCAGGCGCGGGTAAAAGATGCGTCGTGGGTGAACCCTTTCAGCGTGGGTGAACCCGCGGGTAAAAAAATACTTATTTGCCTGGGTAAAGCGTTGGTCGGCTCCAACAATCCTTGTCCATATTCCACTCTGCACAGGACTACTTGTACTCGAGCCGCCGAATATGTTCCGTACCAACGAGGTCACTACACCAACTTCTTATACCAATATATGTGCACATATATGACACTCTTTCCACGGTAAGGTAAGTAAAACCAAGAGTGGATGATCACTCTAACAATAGTGTGCAACTGGGTACATTTTGTGTATTAAAGAATGTAACCGGCACGCGTTGCGCTTTTAGCCAACCCCCCCCCCTCATTTTAGGGGGTCAATTTTACGTTCATTTTACACGTCTATCTATCCGCCAGCCAACACCGAAAATATAATCGGACCACATTTTACTATATGCAATGCACATGAATTTCAACATCGATAGAGATTTTGACCCCCCCCAAAATAAGGGGGGTAAGCCAAAAATGCAACGCGCGCTGGGTACATTTTTTTCTACATAGAATGTACCCAGTTGCATACTCTTGTTAAAGAATATCATGCACTCTTGGTAAAACCGGATGTTTGAGTTACCTCCTTGATCCCATTAAAAGTTCCGGCGGCCTGTAATACTGGGTCACAACTTCGTGGGTCATCGCTTTATCGTCGCACGGGCTCCAAACACGAGCCAAACCGAAATCACAAATCTGAAACAAATTGTTTTGTGTTTTTGAATTTAAATAAAAAAAATATTTTACATTTCAACCCCCCCCCCAAATCAAATTTATAATAAACCATA
Organism: Enoplolaimus lenunculus; assembly: GCA_030248215.1. Taxonomy (NCBI): domain Eukaryota; kingdom Metazoa; phylum Nematoda; class Enoplea; order Enoplida; family Thoracostomopsidae; genus Enoplolaimus; species Enoplolaimus lenunculus. The sequence continues at coordinate 28,216 of JASANG010001391.1, forward strand.
TTATATGGTAAACTTTCGGGCTTTCCAAACAGGATTTAACCAGCAAACAATGACTAAACTATTAAGGGGAGCCTAAATAGAGTTCGAATACGCCAGCGGTCCGGCATCAAACCAATACGTTGTGCTACGATTTTTGAATCTGCCCCCCCCCCCCGCCGTCCGCCAGCAATATCAAAATACAGGTTTCAGGCTTGTAACTAAAAATTTGTCATACACGTGAGAAACAGGTACTCGGATCAAAGAAAATGTCGCAAACACAAAATTACTGGGATCAAAAAAACGTTGCAAACACCACATTTTTAGAATATTAAAAATTTTAAATTTTGTACATTAAAATTTTTTTAAATATTAAAATTTCAAATTTTGCTTACAAATTTTTAAAATATCAAAAATTTTAAATTTTATAAAATAAAAAATTTAAATTTTTAAAATATTAAAAATTTTAAATTTTTTAAATTAAAAAATTTTAAATTTTTAAAAAATTAAAAAAATTTCAATTTTTAAACAAAAACTTACTTACCAAAACGAACGGCCTCTGCGTAATTGGTTTGTTCATATTATGTCAACTACAATTGTTCATACAGTGTTTTATTGTTTATTAAAAAACATTAACAAATTAAATATAAATATAATAAACAATAAACGTACCTTTAATATGCAATTGCTATTCACCAGTAAATTGCCAGGTTTAATATCTCGATGAAGAATATTTGCGGAATGAAGATATTTGAGGCCTAAAATGAACAAATAAAAACAATATATTTACAATAAAAAATATGAAAAAAACAAACATAAAACGATTAATGATTTGTATAAAGTTTAAGCATCCGGCAGCGAAGGAACATATTTTGCTGAATATATATGTTACCCAGCATTAAAAATGTTGAAAATTTATTCGTTAGTAGTCAAACGCGTAGAATTACGACGAGTAGGTTAACTATAAAGCTTGCGTGGGTATATGCTTAATATTTTAGTTCTTTCAGGAATATCTGCGCCGCGTATTCAATTGTGGGGGGTATCAAACAGACACCGGCAAACGTACCCCTTAATATTTGGTAAACGAATACTTTCACATGATCAACACTTAATGGTTGCGGAGAAACGATGATTTTGTGGAGATCTGACTGCATTAGCTCCGTTATCACGTATCTGAAACACAGCAAAACAACATAACTTTTGCAAATAGATACTAATGTTAAACACATCTATTTATATAATGAAAGTTGGAACGCCTCACATACGTATTTTGGGCAATATTCCAGCTGAAATTTATGATCGTATGCAAATAGTAAATGTATTAATAAATTTTGTTAATATATAGGTGTGAAAATATTACATATCTTTCGTATATGTATAACTGTTCTACACGATTTTAAGTTGCGTTCCGACATTTTTGCTCGAAGTATGTTGGCGTCGGTTGCAAATATTGCAGCCATGTTGACTAGTATATACCAATATATATATTATATATATCCAAAATTTTTCAGGAGGGGCATTCAAGGGTTTTCAACGACTTATAAGCAAGATTGGAAATCTTTTAGGGGGGCAAAATTTTTCCCGGGAGGCTGTACCCCCCTGGCCCCCCTTGGCTACGGACCCGCGAAAATGTCCACAAAAAGGTCAGCAGAGCGATTGTTCTGCATTCCGATGGCGACAGCCCTGACTTAAAGGTTCATTCCAAGATAATTTTAAGATTTAAGCGTTGAATATCGTGAAACCAAAATAATTTCAAATTCTACTTCCATTGCTCTCTCGCTAACAGGCAATGTACAAATTAATGAATCGACGACCAATTCTTTGCCTGACAACTTGTCGCCCAACAGTGTCCTAAAATCTATGAATAAATCTAAGCATAATCCTAAGCCTAAACATCCGACGCGAGCTGTCGTGACACAGTAAGTAACGAACAGACAAACTTACAGCTCCTGGAACGAATCAGATCTTTGAGGTTGTAGTATGTCAAGAAGTGATAATACCTAAAAATAAACAAAAAATACAATACAACTGAATAAAAAACGAATACAAATATGCGTATAATATAACATTTCCTAAACTTTTACACCTGCTGGGTAGCCAGCTATTTTGAAACTTCAAAGTCTTAGGGTAGCGTTATACTTATCACGCGGCGCCGTTCGGCACCGCACCCGCGTTATCGCCACACGTCAAAAAAACTTTTGTTTACAAATTGTTACAGTGTGTCACGAAGCAACTGACGCGTCGGCAAACGTCACCAAACGTCACCAGACCGCAATTAAAATAGTCAAAAAGTATAGCGACAACCTTGGTTGACAAGTGACGTGCGTCGGCAAACGTCACCAGATCGCAATTAAAATAGTCAAAAAGTATAGCGTCATCCTTGGTTGACAAGTGACGTGCGTCGGCAAACGTCACCAAACGTCACCGGACCGCATTAAAATAGTCAAAAAGTATTGCGTCATCCTTGGTTGACAAGTGACGTGCGTCGACAAACGTCACCAAACGTCACCAGACCGCAATTAAAATAGTCAACTTATACCGGAAATGTAATCGGAATCGGAACTACAAATTGTGTGACTGCACGGATAATTTGTAATGACAAATATAATATTGATTTAGGGTGTGTGTTGGCTGGTAACAATTTTCAAAAAGGTCGTATGATCAAATTGACGATGATTTTTGGTTAAGTAAAGGTAAACTACAATCAATTATTGATAAGTTAACTCATCGAAAGCAATTTAATAGATAAATAATTAAATCATTTTTATGCAACGTGTCACATCAAGTAGGATTAAAATTAAAATTTCAAAATTCCTATCCCGATTAATTGTACAATCAGTATCGTAACTCGTTTTGAATCGGAATTCTAATCGGAATCGGAATTCCGATTGCACCTTGATACATATGTATACTAGAGATATCCCGGGGCCAGGGCCAGAGGGTGCCGGGACCATACGGTACCATGGACGGCACCAGAAACACAATGGCCAGTGGCACAATTTAACCAGAATCTGAACGAAGCACAGTAAGTTTATTACATTACCGTAGGCAAAATGTCGCGTGACGCGATATGGTAAAAACGGTATCGTAGTCCCACGTACATTATTACACAAACGGTACATAAAATTTGAAGTTTAGCAGCGTGTTTTGCTGGGGCCCCGGCCAGGGTAAAAAATCCTGGCCGTAGGACACCCTCTAATGCATACGTTTATATATATACGTTTATGTTTATATATCTAACAGTACAATTAATACCCGAAACCGTCTCATTTTGATACATTTAAAGAAGGTGGGAGGAAAAAATTAGTTTTTTTGTCAAAATTCCCACATTTCATATCGGAAAAAATATCATAGTTTTATATGACGTCACAAAATATGTATTGAAATCGTATCGGAAAAAGTTTCAAATCCAGGTCACTACATCTACTTCTCCGTTGTTTTCTCCCTACGCAATGTATCATTATTGTTATTATTAAGATGGTTATTATTATTATTATTACTATAATTTTTATAATAAATATTATTATAATTATTATTATAATTATTATTATTATAATAATAATTATTATTATAATTATTACTACTATTATTATTATTATCATCATTATTATTATTATTGTGAGCAACAGTGAGCAATAAATATATAAATTGAAAATTTCAACCTGTAGTCTGGTTACGGTATTTTTTGTACCGTCCAGCAATTTTAAGTCGAAATATACCCTCCCATTTATAATTCAATTTGTCGCCCGACAACATGTCGCTCAAGAGTATTCTATTAAATTCTCTCAATAAATCTAAGCATAATCCTAAGCGTAATCCTACGTCTAATCGTGGGTGACGAACTGTCGACTCAATGAAATTTCGAATTACAAATTGTCGGTCAGGCCAGTTTTCGGGCACCAAACTATCGTAATACCGTATACGGCCATTGCCCGTACCCAGCTCAACATCATTGCGGACCGGAGGGAGGGGGTAAAAATCCCGCAAGCATGAATTCCACATGATTTGAAAGGACCAGCTAATTTTCCTATTATTCACGTCTGGGGGTGGGTCTGCTGGGACCCCTCACTGATTACTGGTTCCAACTGATGATGGGACCCGACTTCACCCTTTCAAACCCCCCTTCAAATCAGAGCTCTGGGTGCGTTAGGCTCGGGCATGGTACCCCCACGTATGACTTACATTATCGTGTTTGAACGAATTGAGCATCCGAATTTCACGAAATATTCGTTTACACGACGATGAATTTTGAAAAATATGAGGCATCTTTTTAAGCGCAACACGTTTACCACATCGTGGGTCGGTCACTGACCTGAAATACAAACAAATAAATAAACAAATAAATAAATAAATAAATAAATATAACTTCTGACAAATCCAAGGGGGGATGATGAAGGGTCAGACCTATGCCCCCCATCAATAAATAAATAAATAAATAAATAAATATAACCTCTGACAAATCCTAGGGGGGATGATGAAAGGGTCAGACCTATGCCCCCCATCATTTTTTGAAAAAATATCACTCGTGTGCCTATTGACAAAATACACGAAAACCACGCGAAGCAATTTTGGCGGATGTACGGTACTCTGGACCCCCCTAAATATTTTGACAAAAAGCGGGCCATCCTATAGATCTCGACGAGCTGAACTTAACGGTACGTAATCATTTTTATGGCTGCATGACCAACGATTCAGAAGTTATGGCCGTCGAACGCCGCCAATTTTTGGGACAAACAACACCTAAAATATGTACCTACATAACCCATATTAATTTAAAGTCGGATAACCAAACGTATGGAATTTGGCCATTGTTCCAGTCCCGGTCTATAAAATTTACCCATCGCAAATTTCTGGAAGGACTCGAAAAAGGCACTTTTTGGGCCGCTCGTGCAAAAAACTTTTAGACGCTTTTGCCCGTTCCCGAAATCAACCCCTGCCTAATTTCAAGGGCAACCTTAACCCCCACCCTACTCGACATTACTATATATTTTCGAGGG
>JASANG010001321.1:0-33289 GCA_030248215.1 Enoplolaimus lenunculus
CTATTATTTACCAAAAATGCTAAGTTACAGCCAGCAGCGTTCGCTGTTGTACGACATGGTTTTGGTTTTGAAAAATCAGCTACACAGCATCACCACAATTTAGAAGCCGTATTAAGTGAAAGGGGTTTAAAAGAGCGTCCGTGAATTTGGTTGTTCAGAAGGGATTCAGCGCCGGATGAAGGTCCCACTCGAATCGAAGTCCAGTTCTGGATTGCATACGATCATTATGATGGGTCACTGTTATACAATTTTAACCTCCAGGTGGCCTGGCGGCTCGTATTTGAACGATGTTGAACGGCAGAATGGAGCAATTGCTATGCGACATAACAATCTGTATATTCCATCAACAATTTTAGGGCCTAATGGAGACCTCAAGAAGCAGAACTTGGGCAGAAAAGATTAGCGGAAAACATGGATGCGGCTGTCTCACTTTACATGAAATATGTCCAAGGTGCACCTTTTATGGGTATTCCAATAAAATTTATAAAAGCAACGGTAAATCACTGCATACCAAGAAATATATTGAAGTTATTTCTCTACGGTTCTACGAAACGAAAACTTTCACTGCGAAATGAATCACTATTGAACAAAAAATTGTTTGAGTTGATGGAAAAAATTCGAAGTATTCAGGTAGCTCACGAAATGCCTCAGAATTCTCGCTACATGTATGGCTTGGCTGCTTGTCTTGAACCCGGTTGTGAACATCCCGTATGCTTGGCTGCTCAGGAAAACACCGGTTTTGCAGAAAACATGTAAGCATTTATTGTTAAGTTTCTGGTTCCGATGCTATGTTGAACTTATATTACTTTTAGCTAAATTGGTTAGATGCTGGCTTTTTCTGTATTAGACGTTCAATTTAAGCTGTCAATTAATTTATCAGTCGCGGATGCAAAACAATTCGAAGGTTCAATTTTTAGTCCACTATGACACTAGACAATTAAACTTACTGTTTCAAGCAATTTCGATTCTGGTTCGAGTTTCGATACATTTATTTAATTTTGATCCCGGTTTAACGAAATCTAAATTCAATGAAAACAATGGTCACAGAACAGCTCATTGTTTCAAATATTAGGCATTTTAACTTATTTTAGTCGGAACATGCGGTGGTACGACGGTGGACCGAAGATAACATCAGTTGTGTATCCAGTCCGCGATCCCAAAAAAATTCGGGGTTCTGAATGCAAGTCATGCTCAGGACCATGCCGTGGACATTATATGTGGGGTACGTATGATATATCAACTGGTGGTGCAGACAGAGATTGTGCTGAGACAACGCTATTAATTTCCGTTTTAGTCAAGATTTACTAGTCCTGTTTGTTTGTTTTTAAGTCAACTCATCGACAACTTGGGATGATTTGTTTTTTATTTTTAAACTTGGCAATCATTACTTCTTGTTCTTCTTCACTCGATTGTGTTGCGTCTGATCTCCCGAGTGTTTTTAAGTGGAATATCACAGATTCTCCTAAACATTGCAGGTCCAGAAACAGTTGAAACAGTAATGAATGATACTAGTTGTGCTCAAATTAAAAACCCGCCTTCATTTATGATAAAAACACATGTTCGGTTGAATCAAACAGATCCGTATAATGGACTGACTGAATTGGCGGAAAAGTGTTTATTACACGATTGGGAAGTTAAACTGGTTATCGATCACGAACTTGCAATTATTAAAAAAAGAAGTAAGTGTGACTTTGCACAGCGGTTCTGTATCTTGCTTAATGACTTTCAATACACTTAAGTTAAGGTGATACATGTAAGCCACAAATATTTCATCGAATAATTGAGTAACGGCCAGTGCCCTAGATCAGGGGCGTACCGAGAGGGGGCGGGAAAACGCGATTGACCCCCTCTAATCGTAATCTGTACGCGCACATAATTTTCATTACATACAAAATTATCCTACAAAATTAGCCTTGGCTAAAGACTCTAGTGTCTAACTTTTCGCTTGGTTGATCGTGATATTTTCTTCAAGTCGTGTTTATGTGGGTATAAAATCGAGAGAACTTACAAGCGAAATCTGATTGGTTTCGGATCCAGCTAGGCACATGCGGCCAACTTCATATATTCCAACAGAAAATTTTACGTACTGCGCACTACTGAATGAGGCCAGCGCAAGTCAAATTCTTAATAAATTCAAGTTGCATTATAGACTAAAATTTGTTTCGCTTCTCATAGTGGTACTGGACTGCTAAACAAGTATGATTTTAATGTCTTCCAAGATTATTTAGCGGAAAACCGAAAACGTAATACTCAAAATGAAAACCGTATCCATAGTTGTCGCTCTGTACAACCGGCACCAATACGTCAGTCACGAAGTGATCCGAAATCGTTCATTGCGTGTAAGGTTACACAACGCTAATTTTTGATTGGTCTAAAGCACACACCAGAGGTGTATGCTTTTCATTTAGCAGAACCAGTTAGTATAGTTACGTAACTTTAAAAACTGTGAACGGAATTCCGATTCCGATTAAAATTTTCATTCAAAATAAGTTCAGATTCTGATTAGGATTTCTATTGGGAATAAGTTTTAAGAAGCGTTTCCTATTTCAGAATAAATTCACGTAAAAAATTAGTGTAAAGTTTGTGTTAGAATCCAGTGTTTTTGTACCCTGGCAATAATATATTACTTGTTACGTATTGTTTGATATTCCTTCACTAATCTGTATTAATGTTCTGGCAAAAAGTAACCGGCGTGTCAAATGAAATGTTTCAGACAACGATCATCCCGATCACGAGACTTGTCAAATTTGTAGGTTACCATCGGACAATCAACTAGACGAAGGTTATTGTCCATTTTGCTCACAGTTTTTTCACGTGATTTGTTTAAACAAAATTAGCGACATTTCGACGTGCTCCTGCGGTGCTTCGTTAACTAGGTAAACCAAGATACGTACTAAAATACTAAGATATATGACTGAAATTGGCTGTATGAGTTTTGATTTAATGCAGTAATGGAGTAAAACTTGTATCTTTTTCACGAGTCAGTGCTACCGTAGTCGTACACAGCACATGTGCGAAAACCCGAGCGATAGCAGCTGTATTGTGTATTGTTGTGCTAGTCGCCTATAAATCGGGCGGCCATATATTAATATTATTCGCCTGAAATCTGGCGGTCTGATTTAAGTTCCCTGTTGTGTCCGATAATAAGTGAACCAGCTGACTTGCCGTAATTAATTTGGTTCGTAATATGTTAATGTGGTTTGTGTATATCTTTTTGTGTCACCCGAAATTTTGTGCATTCATTTTTCTTACTTGTTTTAAGCGTCGCTGATAATTACATGGAAGCCGAGCGCGAATTTTGACTCGTTGGAATGATTCTAAAAATGTGTCATTTTGTTAACTGCGTGCAATATTTTATGCGTGTCAAGTATTTGCAGTTATTTTTATCTGTCATTATGGTTTTGAAGATTGCCTAACAAGTTCGCCATTGTTATACAATCTGTTCGAATAGCAAATATTGGGTTATAACCTTCTGATCGGAGGAAAACATAATCGCGTACTGTAACTACACGTATAAAAAGGAGTTGATTTGTATAATGGCTAAAAAATAGAGGACCCACTGTTATTCTTTTAAGCGGACTGTTGTTTGTTTTTAACAAATCGCTCCATCACTATCAAGACATCGAGCGATTATGCAAAGATTTGAGTCTGTTTCAATGGAATTTACTTTCAAAAACTAAGTAAACTTTGTGAACTAGGTAAAATAAACATTGAGTGACCAAGTTTTGCACCGAACGTAATTTGATGTCGTAATTGTTTACTGTATTTTAAATTACTCTGATATAATTGACATCTATGGGCTCTAATCATGATTTTTGAAATATATCCATTCAAAGGATTTCTCTAAGTTTTCAAGAAATTTGGTTGTGTATTTTGTAATTGGCTATGTTCGTTTAATGCTATAAAGTAAGTTTTTTTGCGCATTGGTACATTTTCCACATTTTTGTTTCAAATTGCACTAATGCTTCATGTATAAAACATTTGGTAGGTGTTTAGCTGCTACCAGTGGCAAGTACGGAAATTTTTAGGCTTGGCGTCTCACATCTTATTTTGCATCCTGATGCTTTAATACGACATATTTTTGTATTTTTTGTTTCTTATCGTATTTGTGTTTAAAGCTTCAGGTAAATTCCTTTGTGTCAGTTGATTTGGCGAATAAGATTTGTCTACTTCACAAGTTTTTAATTCATACTAGGCGCTCCATTGTACATAAGTTCATCTTTAGCCCAAGTCTGAATCTAAAATTCAACCGCAGATACTTTCAGAAAAGTTCTGTTTGGAAAACGGGAAAAGCGTAGAATTTAAAACGTATATGTTTTTCTTGGTTACGTAGAAAATTCTGAAGCGTAGGTTTTGTTTAGAAAATGGGAAAAGTAGAATATTTAAACGCTCAAGTTTTCCCACCAAAATAGTGCTTGCGATTTGCTACCGAACAAGTTGAATTACTAGCTGTTTTAGAGGGCTGGCTACGCTTCAGATTTTCCGTCAACTATCCGTTTTCCAAACAAATTTTAGCTTCAAAATTTTTATACGAGCCTGAGAATATCTAGGCGTTTGAACTCCGACAATTTTGTAATTTATCGTTACCACCACGCAAATGTGGGGGGCGGGGTAACTTTTTCACATGTAACGTAAAATTTCTAGTCTTCCTATTTAAAACGGGAAAGGGAGGGGTGGCAGTCTCCCATTCATGGTGCAACCGGAATTCCCGTTCCGGTAGGGAAATCCGGTATTTTTCACGATCCGGTTTCGATAATAAATCCGGTATTTTTTCACCGAAATTTTCCGGTATTCAAAATTTTTCGCATTCGAACTTTAAGAAATTTTTTCTCGTTTTCCAAACAAAATCTACTTTCAGACTTTCCTCTATTATTAACCAAGGAAAACGATACGTTTTAAATTTTCCACTTTTCCCGTTTTCCAATCAAATCCAATGCTTCAGATTTCCCTACCAACCCAGAGAATATCCTGGCCTATGAATTTTCCAGTTTGCTCAGGCAAACTTTAATGCTTGTGACTTTTCCTACCAAACAGCGGAGTTCCTAGCTGTCAAACAGGAGTGTCTGCGCTACACTCCTAATCATAAGTTTTCTATCCTGGAAAACTGGAAACCCCTGTTCAATACACGGGCCTCAGACAAGTACTGTAGTGACCCGAATAAGAGGGGAGACTGATATTTATTTGGCCTCTCCAGAGGGTACCCCCCTTGTTTTCGGTTACGGACTGTTATTTATTTTCAACCCACGCTCCGCGGCCCTTCGTTATACTGATATATCTGGTACTGCAATTATCCGTTGAATTAAAACGTTTATTTGTCTTGTGTCAATAGCTTGAGTAATAATGCAAGGTCATACTTTAGGAATGTACTTTCAAAATTTAAGTACGCTTTAAAGCTTCGAACTAAAATTTTTTGGTCCTGGAGTTATTTGTGCTACAATTAGGGTTAATTGACATTTATAAACTCTAATTAGGGTTTAGAGACTATCCGCTTATGGACTCTTATTAGGGATACGAACTCCTATTGATTGGGACTAAAAATGGGGACCCACTCTTATTACCCCTCCATCTCTTATTCGGGTGAATACAGTACGTTTAATACACACGCTAGTGTGACTCAAAGTCAACCCTCCGATTTGCATTGAGAACCATCGCTTCCAAGAGTATACTAAGAGAGTTTACATTTAAAACGGTTTGGAAAATTTCTACATTTTCTGGTATAAGGTTCAACTTCGCATACACGTCATACAGCGGCGTATCCACAAGTTTCGGACGGGGAGGCAGGCTGGCAAAAGTAATGAAACGCAATTTTTACTGCATGCTATGTGTGTGCCAATTTTTTGAGGGGAAAATTGAGTTAGCGGGACCTTACGATTTAATCACAAAAAATTTTCTGATGGGCGGCTTACGCACAGCCGCCAATTTTCTGAGGGAAAAATTGTAAGGTAGCGAGGCCTTACCATTTTATCACACAAAATTTTTTAACCCCTTCTCACATAAATATATGCGCAAAACAATTTAATGTTTACAACCAAAACATAGCATCAATATGAATTAAAATTCGGGGCATAGAAGTGAGCTGTGAATATACATACACACAAAACCATTATTGCCCTATTAGCTTAACATTAGTGTCAATTTGTCATTTTAAAATTACCACGCAGCTTGTTCGGGAAAGCTTAAATAGATACTTTAATTGCGCAATGAAACATTTCAATTCGTGTCAGTCGTAGTCATAATCAGGACACCACCTGACATTAATTTACCCGATACCGGAACCAGATAGGAATTTCCACCGGGACCGGATATCAATCGGATATCACATCTAAACTGGTGCATTGTTTGAAGTATTTGAGTTGCACAAAATATACGCTTACTGAACTAGACTTAAGTATTAGCTTGAACTTCTAATCCATATGTCAGCGTATCAAACCTTGAACGTCTTGATTTGTCCAGAAATGGCAATCGCAGCAAGATGTTAAAGACGCTAACTTCTTAAAACAGCTTTATGTACTTCAGGGCTACATCCGTCGTAATAATGACGCAAATAACGAACAAGAACACAATCCAGAACTGATAAAATACACGTTAAAGATATGAATGTGTCAAGTTTGGAACTAATGCAAAAACAGAGTTAAAAATTAAAATAGTAATTGAACCCAAACTTATATAAATGTTTCGACGGCTAAGCTAACACTCCAATCAGGCCCAAAGCTAATGGAGGTCATCACACCCGCTTGAAAACTTTGCGTATCCCCCCACAGAAATGTTTCAACCTCGATTGTAGGATTCTGTTGAAACGTCTAAGCCATCCTAAACATTTTAGCCCCACAAAGCATGGTTTTGTTGGCTACTGGCCTGAGTTAAATCAAAGTAGTAGTTATTTGATTTTCAGCTTCCATTTTCCGAACGGTAAGTATCGTACAGCTTAACATGTCCTAAATCATATATTACTATGCGATCTTTTCGATGCTGAAGTACGATTACCACTAGGCAAATTCGCCTATAATTAAGCAATAAAAAAGACACACGTATTAAAATGGTTCAACCTTGAGCACAAAAAACCAAAAATTATGAAGATTCCAGTTCAAATCCGACAAAAAGTAAAGTTTATCCAGAAGCAGCAGCATATATGCGCTGTTTAAGCTACGCGAACAAGTGAATTTATGCGCAGAAAAATGAACACAGATTGTGGCTGCTTGACGAACATACTTCATAAGCGATAAACGTATACGGAAACAAATAGTGCACGTAAGCGTTACACTTTAGACAGTCAAATGTCACAAACCTATTTTCAGTGTGTGAATTACTAACGTCACAGTCCGCTATTTACAATATCGTATTAAATACCTAGAAGCTTTCCGCTTACTGGTGTCGCATGGCAACTGAACGTGCAGACAAGACTTCATTTGTCTAAAACAAAAAAAAAAAAAACTTCCACGCCGCAGCGCAGCTCAAAACAACCATTCTAAAAAGCTTCAATAAAAAGTGAATAACATTGATAATAAATAGTTCAGTAAAGAAATAGGATATCCAGGACCGTTCAAATATTCATGTCTAATTTATTGAGCGTTGTACTAAGACAAGGCCCCATTTAGAGATACTTACGTAATGCAAATTATAGTGTTGTTCGTTTGTATATAATTTTTCAATAAACATACAGAGGGGGAAAACCAGGACAAGGAAATTTTTCAAACAGAAATGGATATAAAAAAGACAGAAGGCAAACACAACAAAAAAGTCTCAGAAAGAAAGGAAAAAAGACAAAAAAGAACGAAAAGACAAAACCCGGGTTCTTTTAACTCTTTCTTTATAATTAATTTAATTGTTTATAGAACAAGGAGAAATTGAAAATGTATATATGGCAGTTAATAGACAGTCGCTAGGATTGGGCATGTATTGGTCGTTGGCGACTGTTGGAGGGACGTCCCGTTAAGTAGATCGAGGTTTCTCTATCGGTGAAAGATTATAGTTGTCAGGGTACGTTGATGCGTTTAGTAGTCACATTTTTATCAAGTTGCAACAAGCGAAATGCGGGGTTTACGTACCGTCGCTTACCTGTTTACTACAGAGTACAACATGCTTTCAAGGACTTAGTTTAGCTGTTTTGAATGGTACCGAGCAATTTTTTAGCACAAGTAAATTAATTTTAAAAACGTGATGTAAATAAAAAAAAATAATAATGAACAAAAGTAGTTAAACGTCATTAATGGAGAAGTAGCGTCATTTTTCTTTTGTCAATTTTTTTCTGTCTTTTATGGAAAGCTATTCGCGGATAAATCAAATAAATAAATTATCAACTAAAACAGTAGTAAAATACACTCAACAATTTTTATGATTGCTTTATACAATTCCACCGTATAATATCGAAAATCTTATCATACAATGGTATACATAGCTAGGTTATACTACCGCTTGCTAAGTCTCAAACCCAAGATAACGTGGATAGACTTCATCAAATTCATGAGTTATTGATACAACGAAACGATATTGTAGGTTCGTGTATTTCGGTTTATTGCCATTGTATTGCATTTAAATTTGCGTGTTGCTAATTTTATCAAATATGGATCGCCACGCTTTGAGTAATTTTTGTAATTGTATGCAATGTAATGCTGAGACTTATTTTGGGTGATGCTAGGTGAGGAGAAACAGATACAACGTCCTAAGTTTCTAGGGTTTTGTAATAAATTTAAAAGGACAGTCTATGTTGTATGGAATACATAGAATTTAAAATATTTTTTGCATTTAAGCGTAACTTATTTCTAAGTTATTGGTTTCAGTTCTTGTTAATTAGTGTTACCCTTAAGTTAACGATAATTAACATGAATTGAACGTCTATCATTTAGAACTATTATGTATCAAGTATTCACTTTTAATTGCAAGCTTTTAGAATGGTTTTTTGAGCTGCTTCGGGTGTGAAGTTTATTATTATTTTGTTTAAAAAGAGTTTCAGATAGTCAACAGTAGTGGATTATATTTATCCATTAGTAATTCACAAAAGTGGATATTTAAGTAGTTAGCATTTGTTCCTATCGTTTATCGCATGAAGTATGTCGTAACCACAATCTGTTCTTTTTCGCATAACCGGTAGCTTAAACACGATATAGCTCTCTTCTGGATAAACTTTACTTTTTGTCGGATTTGAACTGGAATCTTCATAATTTTTGGTTTTTTGTGCTCAAGGTTGAACCATTTTAATACGTGTGTCTCTTTTATTGCTTAATTATAGGGATTTGCTTGTAATCGTACTTCAGCATCGAAAAGATCGCATAGTAATATATGATTTAGGACATGTTAAGCTGTACGATACTTACCGTTCGGAAAATGGAAGCTGAAAATCAAATAACTACTACTTTGATTTAACTCAGGCCAGTAGCCAACAAAACCATGCTTTGTGGGGCTAAAATGTTTAGGATGGCCTTGTAGACGTTTCAACAGAATCCTACAATCGAGGTTGAAACATTTCTGTGGGGGGATACGCAAAGTTTTCAAGCGGGTGTGATGACCTCCATTAGCTTTGGGCCTGATTGGAGTGTTAGCTTAGCCGTCGAAACATTTATATAAGTTTGGGTTCAATTACTATTTTAATTTTTAACTCTGTTTTTGCATTAGTTCCAAACTTGACACATTCATATCTTTAACGTGTATTTTATCAGTTCTGGATTGTGTTCTTGTTCGTTATTTGCGTCATTATTACGACGGATGTAGCCCTGAAGTACATAAAGCTGTTTTAAGAAGTTAGCGTCTTTAACATCTTGCTGCGATTGCCATTTCTGGACAAATCAAGACGTTCAAGGTTTGATACGCTGACATATGGATTAGAAGTTCAAGCTAATACTTAAGTCTAGTTCAGTAAGCGTATATTTTGTGCAACTCAAATACTTCAAACAATGCACCAGTTTAGATGTGATATCCGATTGATATCCGGTCCCGGTGGAAAGTTCACTATCTGGTTCCGGTATCGGGTAAATTAATGTCAGGTGGTGTCCTGATTATGACTACGACTGACACGAATTGAAATGTTTCATTGCGCAATTAAAGTATCTATTTAAGCTTTCCCGAACAAGCTGCGTGGTAATTTTAAAATGACAAATTGACACTAATGTTAAGCTAATAGGGCAATAATGGTTTTGTGTGTATGTATATTCACAACTCACTTCTATGCCCCGAATTTTAATTCATATTGATGCTATGTTTTGGTTGTAAACATTAAATTGTTTTGCGCATATATTTATGTGAGAAGGGGTTAAAAAATTTTATGTGATAAAATGGTAAGGCCTCGCTACCTTACAATTTTTCCCTCAGAAAATTGGCGGCTGTGCGTAAGCCGCCCATCAGAAAATTTTTTGTGATTAAATCGTAAGGTCCCGCTAACTCAATTTTCCCCTCAAAAAATTCGCACGCACATAGCATGCAGTAAAAATTGCGTTTCATTACTTTTGCCAGCCTGCCTCCCCGTCCGAAACTTGTGGATACGCCGCTGTATGACGTGTATGCGAAGTTGAACCTTTTACCAGAAAATGTAGAAATTTTCCAAACCGTTTTAAATGTAAACTCTCTTAGTATACACTTGGAAGCGATGGTTCTCAATGCAAATCGGAAGGTTGACTTTGAGTCACACTAGCGTGTGTATTAACGTACTGTATTCACCCGAATAAGAGATGGAGGGGTAATAAGAGTGGGTCCCCATTTTGAGTCCCAATCAATAGGAGTTCGTATCCCTAATAAGAGTCCATAAGCGGATAGTCTCTAAACCCTAATTAGAGTTTATAAATGTCAATTAACCCTAATTGTAGCACAAATAACTCCAGGACCAAAAAATTTGAGTTCGAAGCTTTAAAGCGTACTTAAATTTTGAAAGTACATTCCTAAAGTATGACCTTGCATTATTACTCAAGCTATTGACACAAGACAAATAAACGTTTTAATTCAACGGATAATTGCAGTACCAGATATATCAGTATAACGAAGGGCCGCGGAGCGTGGGTTGAAAATAAATAACAGTCCGTAACCGAAAACAAGGGGGGTACCCTCTGGAGAGGCCAAATAAATATCAGTCTCCCCTCTTATTCGGGTCACTACAGTACTTGTCTGAGGCCCGTGTATTGAACAGGGGTTTCCAGTTTTCCAGGATAGAAAACTTATGATTAGGAGTGTAGCGCAGACACTCCTGTTTGACAGCTAGGAACTCCGCTGTTTGGTAGGAAAAGTCACAAGCATTAAAGTTTGCCTGAGCAAACTGGAAAATTCATAGGCCAGGATATTCTCTGGGTTGGTAGGGAAATCTGAAGCATTGGATTTGATTGGAAAACGGGAAAAGTGGAAAATTTAAAACGTATCGTTTTCCTTGGTTAATAATAGAGGAAAGTCTGAAAGTAGATTTTGTTTGGAAAACGAGAAAAAATTTCTTAAAGTTCGAATGCGAAAAATTTTGAATACCGGAAAATTTCGGTGAAAAAATACCGGATTTATTATCGAAACCGGATCGTGAAAAATACCGGATTTCCCTACCGGAACGGGAATTCCGGTTGCACCATGAATGGGAGACTGCCACCCCTCCCTTTCCCGTTTTAAATAGGAAGACTAGAAATTTTACGTTACATGTGAAAAAGTTACCCCCCCCCACATTTGCGTGGTGGTAACGACAAATTACAAAATTGCCGGAGTTCAAACGCCTAGATATTCTCAGGCTCGTATAAAAATTTTGAAGCTAAAATTTGTTTGGAAAACGGATAGTTGACGGAAAATCTGAAGCGTAGCCAGCCCTCTAAAACAGCTAGTAATTCAACTTGTTCGGTAGCAAATCGCAAGCACTATTTTGGTGGGAAAACTTGAGCGTTTAAATATTCTACTTTTCCCGTTTTCTAAACAAAACCTACGCTTCAGAATTTTCTACGTAACCAAGAAAAACATATACGTTTTAAATTCTACACTTTTCCCGTTTTCCAAACAGAACTTTTCTGAAAGTATCTGCGGTTGAATTTTAGATTCAGACTTGGGCTAAAGATGAACTTATGTACTATGGAGCGTCTAGTATGAATTAAAAACTTGTGAAGTAGACAAATCTTATTCGCCAAATCAACTGACACAAAGGAATTTACCTGAAGCTTTAAACACAAATACGATAAGAAACAAAAAATACAAAAATATGTCGTATTAAAGCATCAGGATGCAAAATAAGATGTGAGACGCCAAGCCTAAAAATTTCCGTACTTGCCACTGGTAGCAGCTAAACACCTACCAAATGTTTTATACATGAAGCATTAGTGCAATTTGAAACAAAAATGTGGAAAATGTACCAATGCGCAAAAAAACTTACTTTATAGCATTAAACAAACATAGCCAATTACAAAATACACAACCAAATTTCTTGAAAACTTAGAGAAATCCTTTGAATGGATATATTTTAAAAATCATAATTAGAGCCCATAGATGTCAATTATATCAGAGTAATTTAAAATACAGTAAACAATTACGGCGTCAAATTACGTTCGGTGCAAAACTTGGTCACTCAATGTTTATTTTACCTAGTTCACAAAGTTTACTTAGTTTTTGAAAGTAAATTCCATTGAAACAGACTCAAATCTTTGCATAATCGCTCGATGTCTTGATACTGATGGAGCGATTTGTTAAAAACAAACAACAGTTCGCTTAAAAGAATAACAGTGGGTCCTCGATTTTTTAGCCATTATACAAATCAACTCCTTTTTATACGTGTAGTTACAGTACGCGATTATGTTTTCCTCCGATCAGAAGGTTATAACCCAATATTTGCTATTCGAACAGATTGTATAACAATGGCGAACTTGTTAGGCAATCTTCAAAACCATAATGACAGATAAAAATAACTGCAAATACTTGACACGCATAAAATATTGCACGCAGTTAACAAAATGACACATTTTTAGAATCATTCCAACGAGTCAAAATTCGCGCTCGGCTTCCATGTAATTATCAGCGACGCTTAAAACAAGTAAGAAAAATGAATGCACAAAATTTCGGGTGACACAAAAAGATATACACAAACCACATTAACATATTACGAACCAAATTAATTACGGCAAGTCAGTTGGTTCACTTATTATCGGACACAACAGGGAACTTAAATCAGACCGCCAGATTTCAGGCGAATAATATTAATATATGGCCGCCCGATTTATAGGCGACTAGCACAACAATACACAATACAGCTGCTATCGCTCGGGTTTTCGCACATGTGCTGTGTACGACTATGGTAGCACTGACTCGTGAAAAAGATACAAGTTTTACTCCATTACTGCATTAAATCAAAACTCATACAGCCAATTTCAGTCATATATCTTAGTATTTTATTACGTATCTTGGTTTACCTAGTTAACGAAGCACCGCAGGAGCACGTCGAAATGTCGCTAATTTTGTTTAAACAAATCACGTGAAAAAACTGTGAGCAAAATGGACAATAACCTTCGTCTAGTTGATTGTCCGATGGTAACCTACAAATTTGACAAGTCTCGTGATCGGGATGATCGTTGTCTGAAACATTTCATTTGACACGCCGGTTACTTTTTGCCAGAACATTAATACAGATTAGTGAAGGAATATCAAACAATACGTAACAAGTAATATATTATTGCCAGGGTACAAAAACACTGGATTCTAACACAAACTTTACACTAATTTTTTACGTGAATTTATTCTGAAATAGGAAACGCTTCTTAAAACTTATTCCCAATAGAAATCCTAATCAGAATCTGAACTTATTTTGAATGAAAATTTTAATCGGAATCGGAATTCCGTTCACAGTTTTTAAAGTTACGTAACTATACTAACTGGTTCTGCTAAATGAAAAGCATACACCTCTGGTGTGTGCTTTAGACCAATCAAAAATTAGCGTTGTGTAACCTTACACGCAATGAACGATTTCGGATCACTTCGTGACTGACGTATTGGTGCCGGTTGTACAGAGCGACAACTATGGATACGGTTTTCATTTTGAGTATTACGTTTTCGGTTTTCCGCTAAATAATCTTGGAAGACATTAAAATCATACTTGTTTAGCAGTCCAGTACCACTATGAGAAGCGAAACAAATTTTAGTCTATAATGCAACTTGAATTTATTAAGAATTTGACTTGCGCTGGCCTCATTCAGTAGTGCGCAGTACGTAAAATTTTCTGTTGGAATATATGAAGTTGGCCGCATGTGCCTAGCTGGATCCGAAACCAATCAGATTTCGCTTGTAAGTTCTCTCGATTTTATACCCACATGAACACGACTTGAAGGAAATATCACGATCAACCAAGCGAAAAGTTAGACACTAGAGTCTTTAGCCAAGGCTAATTTTGTAGGATAATTTTGTATGTAATGAAAATTATGTGCGCGTACAGATTACGATTAGAGGGGGTCAATCGCGTCTCCCCGCCCCCTCTCGGTACGCCCCTGATCTAGGGCACTGGCCGTTACTCAATTATTCGATGAAATATTTGTGGCTTACATGTATCACCTTAACTTAAGTGTATTGAAAGTCATTAAGCAAGATACAGAACCGCTGTGCAAAGTCACACTTACTTCTTTTTTTAATAATTGCAAGTTCGTGATCGATAACCAGTTTAACTTCCCAATCGTGTAATAAACACTTTTCCGCCAATTCAGTCAGTCCATTATACGGATCTGTTTGATTCAACCGAACATGTGTTTTTATCATAAATGAAGGCGGGTTTTTAATTTGAGCACAACTAGTATCATTCATTACTGTTTCAACGGTTTCTGGACCTGCAATGTTTAGGAGAATCTGTGATATTCCACTTAAAAACACTCGGGAGATCAGACGCAACAGAATCGAGAGAAGAAGAACAAGAAGTAATGATTGCCAAGTTTAAAAATAAAAAACAAATCATCCCAAGTTGTCGATGAGTTGACTTAAAAACAAACAAACAGGAGTAGTAAATCTTGACTAAAACGGAAATTAATAGCGTTGTCTCAGCACAATCTCTGTCTGCACCACCAGTTGATATATCATACGTACCCCACATATAATGTCCACGGCATGGTCCTGAGCATGACTTGCATTCAGAACCCCGAATTTTTTTGGGATCGCGGACTGGATACACAACTGATGTTATCTTCGGTCCACCGTCGTACCACCGCATGTTCCGACTAAAATAAGTTAAAATGCCTAATATTTGAAACAATGAGCTGTTCTGTGACCATTGTTTTCATTGAATTTAGATTTCGTTAAACCGGGATCAAAATTAAATAAATGTATCGAAACTCGAACCAGAATCGAAATTGCTTGAAACAGTAAGTTTAATTGTCTAGTGTCATAGTGGACTAAAAATTGAACCTTCGAATTGTTTTGCATCCGCGACTGATAAATTAATTGACAGCTAAAATTGAACGTCTAATACAGAAAAAGCCAGCATCTAACCAATTTAGCTAAAAGTAATATAAGTTCAACATAGCATCGGAACCAGAAACTTAACAATAAATGCTTACATGTTTTCTGCAAAACCGGTGTTTTCCTGAGCAGCCAAGCATACGGGATGTTCACAACCGGGTTCAAGACAAGCAGCCAAGCCATACATGTAGCGAGAATTCTGAGGCATTTCGTGAGCTACCTGAATACTTCGAATTTTTTCCATCAACTCAAACAATTTTTTGTTCAATAGTGATTCATTTCGCAGTGAAAGTTTTCGTTTCGTAGAACCGTAGAGAAATAACTTCAATATATTTCTTGGTATGCAGTGATTTACCGTTGCTTTTATAAATTTTATTGGAATACCCATAAAAGGTGCACCTTGGACATATTTCATGTAAAGTGAGACAGCCGCATCCATGTTTTCCGCTAATCTTTTCTGCCCAAGTTCTGTCTTGAGGTCTCCATTAGGCCCTAAAATTGTTGATGGAATATACAGATTGTTATGTCGCATAGCAATTGCTCCATTCTGCCGTTCAACATCGTTCAAATACGAGCCGCCAGGCCACCTGGAGGTTAAAATTGTATAACAGTGACCCATCATATAATGATCGTATGCAATCCAGAACTGGACTTCGATTTGAGCGGGACCTTCATCCGGCGCTGAATCCCTTCTGAACAACCAAATTTTAGGACGCTCTTTTAAATCGCTTTCACTTAATACGGCTTCTAAATTGTGGTGATGCTGTGTAGCTGATTTTTCAAAACCAAAACCATGTCGTACAACAGCAAACGCTGCTGGCTTGTAACTTAGCATTTTTGGTAAATAATAGCTTGATACTTGAATGTTTTTTTTGCTATCATAACCATAGTCGGTGCGTAATCTGGTAATTGGATCCCCTTTAACGCATAATGAGCGGTGTTGACAATGTGTGGCTAAAGTATCAGTTCGAATTGCAGCTGCGTCGTCGCTGTCAATTCTAATAGCGCTCGCTGTATTCGCTTCAAGGTAATCTTTAATTCGGTAGAAACTGTTGTTCCAATGAATATCTGGACAGAACTTGCTGTTAAATCCTTTACGACTTCTAACCCAAACTACTTTTGCTAAACTGTAACTCCGACCAGTGCTTCGTTTATCTGCTCTTGATAAGCACAATGATACCAAACTTTTTGACAATCGTGCACCCAATTTTTCCCACAGGTGTTGTTGTATGGAACACCCAGTAACTTTTTGTCTAGAAGGGTAATCCTCAGAAAACGAACCAATACAAGTGAGCGAGTTATTTCGCCATTGACTAGCGCCACAGTTATTCTCTTTGGCAAAATCTTCAATCACTTCGCCTACATTTGGAAATTGCATCAACACGAGCGGTTTTCGTCCCTCGCGTTTGTTCTTTTGATTACGCAACAACTTCAGCAAACTCATCTTTTTTTGCATATAATAACCAAGCAAAACATACTTAAAGTCATGAGCAATTTTATTTAGTTTGTCTGAATCATCAGCAGCTAGAATCAAATCAATAGGTGCGTTCAATTTTAACCTAAGTAATTCATCGGGATCGTCTGGTTCGGGAAATCCCATGGCCGCAGCTAAATATTCAAAACCGCAAGGAACTGGTTTCCCTATGCTTTCGGCGTAACATAAAAGTTGGTGAAGGATTAGCCTCATTTCCAACGGATCGTTCTCTGTATTTGTTAGGGTAGCAAACGCAGAGGAGGCCATGTGCCCTTTTTTATTTATGTAGTGATATAGTTCCAGTATGCTTTCTGGTGTTTGGAAAGCTTCCAACTGATCGTTAATAAACTTCAAACAATGGTTAGTTTGTACATTGCAACTGACTTGAGTTATTATAATATCATCAATGATTTTCTGAGCACTTGACACTTTCCTCATTTTTTCTTCAACTTCTGCAATAATTGCCGACGGTTGGTTTATGCCAAACAAACGACATTCTCGATAGGTGAGCGTCTGAGAAGACAAAATCATATATTTCAATATAGGCCGAACTCGTTGAGGAACCAACGAATATAAAGAGCTAACTAAATTAGGATCGAGCTTTGGGTTTTTAACTTTTGGCACAAGACTTTGAAACGATAGTAAATTCTGAGCATGTTGGGTACGTGCATCTTGAGAACACGATGAAACACTCAGAACACTGCATTTAGAAGTATTGTCATGAGCAAGAACGACTGGACAATTCATTACAAATTTCAGAGCTTTCTTAAAGCGATATCGGGATGTAGGATTGAATACGTTCCACACTTTCTTAAGATATTCAACAGGATTGTGCAAAAGGTATAAGCAAAGTCGTATCAACTTGCGACAGTATTCCGACCGATGTTTCGAAAACATAATGGAGTAAAATGTGAGCATTGTATTCATGTTAACGTCGAGCTTAGAAATGTATATATCGCCATTTTTAGAGTGCTTTCGTCGGTTTGATAGGCAATGACCCATAGTTTGTGGCGTTAACCTAAAAACTACATTTTATGGTAGATACTCTGTTACTTATACCACAAACCAAAGCTGACAGATTGGCAACAAAAGTTCGGACTCGATTTAAGATTCGGCAAAAATTATCGGTTGTCAGAGTCAGTTCAAGACTCCGGCGGGGAATGCATATTTCATTGAGTCAGGTTTGCAATGTTCAAAAATTTCCCATTTTTCAAATGTTGGAAAACTTTTCATTTTTGACATGAAAACTGTTTAGTTTTAATTTTCAGTAAATGATACGTTTTTATGTATATGCAGAAATTTTCTATAATTAAGTGTCCAATTCGGATTCTGAAAAATTGTAATGGCAGCGGGATCGGTCAAGTCAAATGGTAGGTTCTGTGTCACTCTGGCTGACACCACTGTCAAACAGTCACTTTCAGAAAACTAAATGCTTGGTGGGAGACAACAATTATTCCAGAGTTAAAAGTATCATGACGTTTGTTTTGATTGTACAATAGCAAGTTGAAGCAAACTTACGTATGTAGATGGTATGAATGTTTCAGAAAATGAAGAAGCACCTGAAAAAATTTGCTTTGTGTAACACGGAGTGCTAACTTGCGGACAATTCATTTGCTGTTTGATTTGCACATTTTTTCAACTTGTTATTGACTTATGCGAAATATAGAATAAAAAACAACATGACTGCCAAATTACTAATTTTAAAACTAGACATAATATAAATTTTAAAATATTATACTCACATGCACTACTTATACACTGTTATAAGCTCCTACATAAAGGTATAGGTTATTGCATGCGCAAAACCGTTATCAATAATGTAACACAATAGATCACAAAGGAAAATAACACCGAGCGTATTATAAAAGCAACCAACAAAAAGCTAAGCACTCATAATATTGACACCTATTATACATATTGGAGTTCAACTGCAACGTCATTTCAAAAAATCATACAAGCACAATATGTCCTGTCGCCGTTCACCATAATCGTAAAACAGCTGCGCTCCACAAGAGATGTCACACTTTGCTTTAAAAAATATCATAGGAATGTTATCAACGACAGCAATAAACTGCTCCAAATTTGCTTCAGCGGCACAAGAGTGATTAATAAAACGACCCAGACGTGTACTAGTTTTACCATCTATGCAGTACCCGGTCCCCCCGACCGAGAAAAAAAACAAATAGCACGACGGTAACTCAACGTTTATTTCCTGCCGTCTCCGGCATTTCTCTAAACGCATTCCATCCGAGCGCGATAGCAATTCTCCATGATAACGACAAACAACTTCCCCAGTTGTTATTCTCTGCGTCGTGAACACACCATTCCCCATGCTAAGAGTTGGTTTTGTTATCAAGTGCTGTGGGTCACAAGTTGCTAACTTCTGTAAAAGAGAAACGCTGTAATTACCAACATTTTCGGAAGCACGAGGGCGCAATCGATAACTGACCTGATCTTCCAAAGCTTCTGCAACCATATAATCGAGTGAATCCGGGCCATCTAAAATAGCAATTTTTTGGACTAGGAAATATGAATATGTATTCAAAATACAGCCAAGAACTACATCCAAATGTTAGTTTAGCACGTTCTAGTAGAAAGCTTCAATATACATTCATGGATTTCAAGCTAACTCTTTCAACATTACAGAAATTATTTTGCATTTCATTCAAGCAAAACTTCTTTTTCAAAGAAAAATAGAGTAATTGTGCTGCCCGCAATATGTTTCAAATGAGTTAATGGTTAACATGATATTAGTCAGTATTGTTCCTTTCCTTAATGTTTCTAACCGTTAAGGTAAAGCCAAGCGTTGGTGTAAAACGAACCGTTGAGATGATACCATCGGCTGAGGAGAAACCTGCCTTTTGGATAAAAGCAACCTGCGAGTGAAATCAACAGTTGGGATGAAACCAAATGTTGGGGTGAAAGCAAGTGTTTGAATGAAAACAATCGTGGTGACATCATCCATTAGGGTAAAATCAAGCGTCAAGTTGAAGCCAACCATCGATATGTGAAACCAACCGTTAAGATGAAACTAGCCATGGGGTTGAATCCAAACATTGGGATGAAACCAACCGTGCGAGTGAAGCCATCCGTGCGGGTGGAACTAACCGTTGCGGTGAAACTAACCGTTGTTGTAAACCAACCGTTGGGGTGAAACCAACTGTCGGCGTGAAACCAACCGTTTGGGTAAAACCACCCCTTGGGTTAAAACAAGTCATTGTAATGAAGCACTCGTTGGGGTGGAACCAACCGTTGGGGTAAAATCAACTGTTGGGGCGAAACCAACCGTTGGGGTAAAATCAACTGTTGGGGCGAAACCAACCGTTGGGGTAAAACCAACCGCTGGGGTGAAACCAAACATTGGGGTAAAACCAACCGTTGGGGTAGAACCATCCGTTGGGGTAAAAGCAGCCGTTTGGGTGAAACCAACCGTTGGGGTAAAACGAGCCATTGGGATGAAGTTCTCGTTGGAGTGTAACCAACCGTTTGTGTGAAACTAACCGTTGTCGTGAAACCAACTGTTGGAGTAAAACCAACCGTTGGGGTGGAATCAACCGTTGGGGCGAAACCAACCGTTGGGGTGAAATCAACCGTTGGGGTGAAACCAACTGTCGGCGTGAAACCAACCGTTTGGGTAACACCACCTCTTGGGTTAAAACAAGTCATTGTGACGAAGCACTCGTTGGGGCGGAACCAACCGTTGGGGTGAAATCAACCGTTGGGGTGAAACCATCCGTTGGGGTAAAACCAACCGTTGGGGTAAAACCAACCGTTGGGGTAAAACCAACCGTTGGGGTGAAACCATCTCTTGGGTTAAAACAAGTCATTGTGATGAAGCACTCGTTGGGGTGGAACCAACCGTTGGGGTAAAATCAACTGTTGGGGCGAAACCAACCGTTGGGGTAAAACCAACCGCTGGGGTGAAACCAAACATTGGGGTAAAACCAACCGTTGGGGTAGAACCATCCGTTGGGGTAAAAGCACCCGTTGGGGTGAAACCAACCGTTTGGGTAAAACCACCCCTTGGGTTAAAACAAGTCATTGTGACGAAGCACTCGTTGGGGCGGAACCAACCGTTGGGGTGAAATCAACCGTTGGGGTGAAACCATCCGTTGGGGTAAAACCAACCGTTGGGGTAAAACCAACCGTTGGGGTGAAACCATCCCTTGGGTTAAAACAAGTCATTGTGACGAAGCACTCGTTGGGGCGGAACCAACCGTTGGGGTGAAATCAACCGTTGAGGTGAAACCATCCGTTGGGGTAAAACCAACTGTCGGCGTGAAACCAACCGTTTGGGTAAAACCACCCCTTGGGTTAAAACAAGTCATTGTGATAAAGCACTCGTTGGGGTGGAACCAACCGTTGGGGTAAAATCAACTGTTGGGGCGAAACCAACCGTTGGGGTAAAATCAACTGTTGGGGCGAAACCAACCGTTGGGGTAAAACCAACCGCTGGGGTGAAACCAAACATTGGGGTAAAACCAACCGTTGGGGTAGAACCATCCGTTGGGGTAAAAGCAGCCGTTGGGGTAAAACCAACCGTTGGGGTGAAACCATCCCTTGGGTTAAAACAAGTCATTGTGACGAAGCACTCGTTGGGGCGGAACCAACCGTTGGGGTGAAATCAACCGTTGAGGTGAAACCATCCGTTGGGGTAAAACCAACCCGTGAAACCAACCGTTTAAAAAAAGGGTGGAACTAACCGTTGTCGTGAAACCAACTGTTGGAGTAAAACCAACCGTTGGGGTGGAATCAACCGTTGGGGCGGAACCAACCGTTGGGGTGAAATCAACCGTTGGGGCGAAACCAACCGTTGGGGTAAAATCAACTGTTGGGGCGAAACCAACCGTTGGGGAGAAACGTACCGTTAGGGTGATACCAACAGTTGGGTAAAACCAGCCGTTGGGCTAAAACCAATCGTTGGCGTGAAACCAATCGCTGGGGTCAAATCAACCGTTTGGGTGTAACCAACCGAAGGGATGAACAAATTTGTTACGCTGTCTCGGGTATGCAGGCATTGTGAAAATATCACATGATATTGCAGTACAAACGATGACTGTCATACCAGGATAGACAACAACTCAATATTTCTTAATTTGACATCGGCTTAAATGCAGACAAAATGCCACCGCCGCTATTGTAAAATGGGTTCCTGATTGCCCCAGCCGTAATGTGAACCCCGCATTAGCTAACTTGGTACAATACATTTTAACGTTCAGACAAAACGATTATACACAGTTGGACTAACCTTTATCTGCGTCGACGTGGCTATCGCTCTCGTTTCCAGCAGGGCTTTCACTTGGAATGCCGTTTGCACAATCTTAAATACAGTTTATATGTTTTCAGTTGCACATATCACGGTGGTGTAACCTGGACCAATTGATTACAAGTCATGGTGCATTTGGGTATTAGTTTACCGGATACCGGAACCGGATACGGATAGTGAATTTTTTCGAAATCGGAACCCAATGCCAACCGGATAAAGCATCAAAACTTGTGCACCTTTTGAGGTATCTGAGCCGTGCCAAATATATGTTTGATGAATTAGCTTGAAGTTTTTATATTTACTTCACCGTATCAAAATTCCAACTGCTTGACTAGCCCAGAAATCACCAAGGTAGTAGTCTCGTCATTTTTTACTAAAATCGTTTAACGCAAGGTGAATATTTTTATCTTTAATTGTATAGGCGGAAAAATATGACATCTTCGAAACATTTGTACTTAAATATCCGTTTTCCGTTTCTGTAATTTTGAAAACTGATTGTCTCCTTACCTTTATTTTAACTACCAGTGTATATCCCGCTTTAAGTCTTAAATTGGTTCAACGCATTGCTCAAATCGGGTCTATACACCAATAAACATAAACTGGAATTTCAAAATAAAACAACCCGCATTCAAACAAGGCTATTGCTTGATTGCGATTCCGATGCATAAACTTGCTGTTCCGATTCAGTTTTCATTGCCATCCAGTTCCGTCAGAAAACGTAGACTATTAAAAAATGATTGATACAAAACAATTTTTACCATCCTTTGAAACATTCGCATCATTTTCCCGTAAATCCTTGGTATCCAAATTGTTATCAGTAATGTTTGTTTCAACCATTCGAATTAGTTCGTTTTCTGGAGCACCAGTAGTGGCAAACGTATTGGGTACATTATAAGCAAGGACGTCTTCTTGTTTATCGTTAATGACTGAGTGGTCAATAGGAGATACGTTAGGAGATGTGGGTGATAGTACAACACTATATAATGTTGTTGCCATCTTATCTTTTGTATTCATTGAAAGCGGTGTACTGGTAATTTTGCGAGAACTGCGTTTGAGTTCAAGCTCAATGCAATTAAACGAATCAGCTTTTGAGCTATGATTAGCAGCGACTTCCTGGCACACTGAACTGGTTGCAGTAGAACTACCACTATGCTGTTTTTCGCGAGAAACTACGACACCCAGTGCAGAATGTTCGGGAGCAGTATCATTAAGTGAAACTTGTGTTTGATTTTGTGCAATTGGTACCATGTCTTGAAGTATTGTGTCAATTAAATTGCCTTGACCCAAAGTGCTACTTGTCGAGATCTGGTTAATTGTTCTATTGACGTTGTCCGTGAGCGATACAGGGTTTGATGCTAAAAATAAGAGTACAACCATGATTTTTCACTACAATTTGCAAAAATTCGCTAAAATTGGCAAATTCAACATTGTTTAACTATCTAGTTGGACTTCACCCCCGGCATCACCTCCGGATCGCACACATTTTGTTGACCGCCGGCTCCTGCTCCTGTATTTTTAAGCTCCGTTGCACTTTTAGTTCATTATGGGAATGTCGCGTGATGTTGGCTTGCAAACACTGCACTTAAGTAATCATTGTATACAAGTAGCCATATATCAAATGATAGCATCGGACATTACTGCGAATACCATATAGTGTTCCAAAATGCGAGGTAATATCTCGTGATATTACGCACGACGAACAAAGTAGTAAATGATTACGAACGCTGAATTAGCAAAATTCACGTTATAACATTAGCGAAGGGTCACAGTAGTACGTCCCATGTTGATTTGCAGACACTTTCAATATAGCGGGTACCATATGGTATTGAAGTACAAGAGGTGACCTATAGATGGTACGGGTTTATCAGTAAGACAAAATGTTACAGAACGCAAAATAAACCTACTTTCTGTGAATAGCTGTAGTTTTAACGATGCTGAACAAAATGCAGTCGAATTAGGAATAACTTGTTGCAAATCGCCATCGTTCGTTCCACTAATACCTACTTGGTCGTCGAAGATAGGCATTTGTATGTCATCTGACTGAGCACCTGAGGGTTCATCGTCAGAAAACGATACTGACAATGGCACTTGCTTTGAGTCTACACATGTTGTGCCGAAGTAGCCTAGTTTACCGGTGCAGGTATAGTCATTATTTAGAAAAGCATCTTGGCGTTTTATTGCTGGAACGCTTGTTTCAGATCGAAAAGGAATTTGTGCACAGCTTGCTGTTGTCGTATTTATAACGTCTGCTATTTGAGATGACACTCTAGTTCCTTGTACACTCCATACCGGCGCAACAGATGATCGTGTCTCATCTTAAATAGTAAAAAATAATACGCAATTGCAGTATATGCAAGAAACGCAATCGAACATGTCGTATGTAGCGTGTTATGTAAAACAAGATACTTACAAAAACATTTGCAAAACCTGTTCATGTATAGTCTCATTCGGCAGCATGAGCTGTCTATTAACTAGAAAAAGTTTCTCAGCACTTGAGCAACATGCGATATAAATAACTAAACCAGCACATTCGTTTGATCAAGCAGTCTGAACTATGAAAAATAAGAATACTGAATTAACTAAATACGGAGTTTCAATAAATCGTTTGCTTGAAAGAAAGTTTTGTTCTGACAACAAGCACCTAACCAACGTATTTGTATAAAATCATGTATTGGGGCGAAACAAACAACGGGGTGACATTGTCCATTTGGGTGAAACCAACCGTTAGCGTGAAACCAATCGTTGGGGTAAAACCAGCCGTTGGGCTGAAACCAACAGTTGGGGTGAAACAAACCGTTATGGCTTGTTAGCAATTGCCATAACGCGATTTTTATATCAATATATAGGTTTTTCCAAAGTTCAACAAGCGGTTGTATTCTTCAGGTAATGTCTGAGTCAAAATTTTATGGCTGAACTATGCTAGCAATCATACCTACCGAAACGAATGAGTGGCGTCGAGCTCGGACAAATTGCTGCCATGCGAGTTGTAGCTATTGTTACGGTCCGTATTAATTCATAGTTAGCTGTTACTGCAACACCAACCCCTATGTTACCATTGACGGAAGCTACAGTGTTGCCATTTTGTTGGAACGCAGAAGGCGGTGGAGGTGGTACGTACAAAATCAGTGGAGGACAAGAACTTGCAGGTAACGCCATTGTAACTTTTGCGAGTGACAAGCTTGTTTGAACACGATGACACGCGTTTATAGATTCAGTTCCTGTTGTTGCGCAGCTAGCCACTGTAACGTTTTCAAGGCTGTTCAATTTGCCAATACGGTTCTGTGCTTGAAGGGACCCTGCAAAAATTTATGTTTTTGACGGAGTCATAGCCAGGCATGGTTTTGCATATCATCAGTAGTGGTTTTACCACCGATTGTTCAGCAACAAATAGGGATGTGCCAATAATGGGTCATCCACGTTATACTGTCTACGCTACTGTAAAAAATTGTCCCCACTTACGAGCCCCTAAGTCTGTAATTTTATTGTTTCCAAATTACATGTCCAAATGTCACTCATGTCCTGTGTAGACCCTGCTGACAACTCGCACTCTCTCTAAACGACCTATGCTTGGTCACATTGCCGTCCATACAAATGCTAAATTGTCAATACGTTATTTAAAGGACAACTGTTTTGTCCAGAGTCTGTCAGAAGGGACTCAGCATATTTCATAACACAAAGTTTGTCGGAAGCAGCTTTGCTTTGCAATTACACAGGGTCTGTTCGAAGGAACTCCTATTGTCAGAGACTGTGTCCGGACAGTGTCTACATTGTCTTTAGTCCCTTCGAAGGACCTGCTGTCAAAACCCACTATCTAGTTACACCTTCTGTGAAGTCCTTATAGCTTAAGGACATTGTCGTTTTGTCCCGCCCTTAAAACCAGGTGTGTGGACAATTTTTTACAGTAGCGTAGACAGTATTACGTGGATGACCCATAACCAAATTATGACCGAGGCCGATTTTTTATTTGAAAATGAGCCATTGCCGAACCGATGCACCGATGTTGATTCCAATTTTAATACAGAATGCTTAAAGAACAGATAGAATACTACATTACTGTAGTGACCCGAAAAGAGGGGGCTGATATTTATTTGGCCTCTCCAGAGGGTACCCCCCTTGTTATTCGGTTACAGACTGTTATTTATTTTTAACCCACGCTCCGCCGCCCTTCGTTACTAATATATATTCGGTACTGCAATCGCTTATTTGTCTTGTGTCAATAGCTTGAGCGATAATACAAGCTAATACTTAGGAATGCACTTTCAAAATTTAAGTAGGCTTTAAAGTTTCGAACTCAAGTTATTTGGTCCTGGAGTCATTTATACGCTACAGTTAGGGTTATTTGACATTTATGGTCTCAAATTAGGGTTTAGGGACTATCTGTTTACGGACTGTTGTTAGGGATACGGACTCCTATTGATTCGGACCCAAAATGGGGGCCCTCCTCTTATATTACCCATCCTTTCTTATTCGGGTCAATACAACACATCATTATAAATGCAAAGGCTTTAACTTTAAGCGCAAAAACGATTATAATCTTTTTAGTTGATAGCCTTCCAACTCACCGTTATGTGCAAAAAGCAAAAGCAAAAAGTGGCATTTTTAGCAGTGCCGATGCCTATACTCACAACTACCGATTATTAATGATGCCGAAGCCAATTAATCAGCACGTACATATATAATACTCAAACTAAAGGATTGCACGAACTTCTTTTCAGTATGTTTTGAAAGCTAAGGTTTTATTATATTTCAGGTTGCATCCGGTTTTTCTTAATTTTTTGAAAATCAAAAACGAAAAATGTAAATGCTCAAAAAAGTCTAGTCTATCTTTAACATCTCGGTATAAGGTGAAGGTAAACTAGTCGTACTGAACGAGAATAATGGCTTTGCAGCATCAACTATGTTACCTTTTAGTTTATCCGACGATCGGTCAAATTGTTGGTTTTGACCAACAGAGCTGCAGTTAAGACGCGTATGCTGACTATTGAAGGTCCGGTAGGCACGGTAGTCTGAATATTATATAAAAGTGCACTAGTTAACAAAATAAATGCAAACCGTCAAACAAATTTCATGTCCCTCTTTCTTAAAACAATATGCTGTCTTAGGAATTATCATTGCTGTCTTCAAAAAATTACTCAGGCATTGAGCAAAAGAGATGTGGTTTCCATTTCTAGGTAAAAGGTGGTAAACTAGATGAGCATTGTCGTTCGATTTCATTTGAGAAACCATTAAGTTCCCTTAGCATCCAAATTTAGCTGACTATTCTATTGAAAATTTTAACTGAAGTTTGTTTAAATTAAAACGGGTATATATGTGCATTAATTTGCTTCATACGTGTTTTGACGTTAATTAAATATTAATCTAAAGTTAATCGTAATATCACATTAGTGTGTTATATTTACTTTTCAACACTAATTCTTTTTAAAAGTTCAAAAATTTCTTGGATAATGGTTAGGCTGCAAAGCTGACTGTGAACTGAATCTAATAACTTGACTGGGAATTGCGCATTTATACAAGCCTTCGGCTCTTACGTTATATGTTTTCTCACTGGAGTCAAAAAGTCAAAAATCGACTACAGTCACTGGTCGTCATAAGATGCGACGTTCTAATGCTTAGATTGTGATTCTTTTATAAACAACGTACTTTTTGAGGAATTCTCTGAAAAAAATTTCCAGAATATGATCTTACTTTCTAGACCTTCTTCAAAATAATCATCTTCGAACTCATAAAGCGTATCCCAATACTGCTTTTCTGCTTGATTTTCTGCTTGCGGATCCGTTTGATGTTCCACCAGCAAATCCGCTTGACCTTCTGCTTGCTGATTGGCACGATCTTCCGCTTGCTGATCTGCTTCACCGTCTGCTTGCTGATCCGCCTGATCTGTTTGCTGCTCCACTTGGCCTTCTGCTGGCTAAAAAGTGGTGATAAACTTTAAATGCAGGCTGCAGAAATGATATGAGTTTTGTATATAGCTCGCTACAACCGGAAAATATTGTGGTTTTGTAACTTGATAAAATACCGGAATACCAACGACTCGCTTAACCAAATCTAAATATACAGCATACCACGGTTCCTCTGCCATACATGCAGGGCAAATTAAAACACGATTAAACAAATAAGTTTTATTAAGCCTTGCAGATAAGCAGCAGTAATTCGGCGACTAAATTTTTTCAAATGTTTTTCTTTTATTCGGAAAAAACAAACTCTCGTTTTGGTCTCAATTCCGACAATGCTTTGTAGTCTGTAAAAACTCTACAAAGGTAAAGTTGGATCCAAAATGTATAACTTACATCCAAGAATTCCTGTTCGATTTCTTGCTGTCTTTGGTTTCTCTGAAAAAATCTTGAATCTAAACAAGTTAAACATGTTCTACTATTAAAAACCTTAACCCACGCATGTGTTTACGCAATTCAACGATGCATGCTGTTACTGGCACTTAACTCTGAATGTCTCGTAATATAAGTACTAAAATAGTCAGCTAAATGCTATTGTCGATACTAACTTTTCTGAGAACATTTGCTTGTCTATTTGCTTCATGTTGCAATTCTGATGTAACTTGGCTGCCTGCGCGTTCCACAGCTAGTAATGCACTATATATTGCTCTTGGGTCAACTTGCTCATTGTTTGCTAATGCTCGAATTATATCGCCTGCTTCTTTCAGTGACTCGATTTGAAATTTCTTGTTGTGAACGACTTGCTGTGGGTCTCTTTCTTTAGAACTACCGTCCCTGAATCAAATACGTGTTACCAGTGAAAGCGACTGAGGGTTGACTTTTCAGTTCTCTATGCTGGTGCAATAATTTGGCATCGTTTAAAAAACCCACAGTTTAGATTGACTCCGGATATCCAACTGTGAATGATATCAAGATAACCGGACATGTCCGAAAACAAATGAAACCGCGTATCCCAATTGGATATGTGCAATAATGATTATAAAATAAAATCCGTTATTTCATCGATACGGCAGATCTATTGTTCTAAACCATTGTTACGTAAACATAATAAATTCAGAATTGCAAGATGTGTTACGTTCACAACAATAACGATGTTTTATTATCTTTGATGGATATATATTGCGTAGGGTGCAGCCGAAATACAATTCCGATTAGAATTCCAACTCAAAATGAGTTCCGATTCCGATTGCATGATCAATCGAAATCGGAGTTTTAACATTTTAATTTTGGGGCTACATGTTTTGATATGTTGCGTAAAATTCTGCATCATTTATCTATTAAATTGTTTTCGATGAGTTAACTTGTCAACAATTGATTGATTGTAGTTTAGCTTTACGGAACCAAAAAAATTTTCATGCGACTTTTTAGAGAATTGTTACCAGCCAACAGACACTCTAAATCAATATTATACTCGTTAATAAAAATTTGTTTGTTGTCACAAAATTTGTTGTTCCGATTCCGCTTCCAATTCCGGTATAACCCAGGTCCACTTGCACCCTGATATTCCTGAGATTTTGAGAAATTGAATATTTTCCGAAAGTTGTGACAAGCCTAAACATAAACTTGACATAATCCTACGCTAAAGTTGAGTCTAGCCATAAGCCTAAACCATAAAAACTAGGTATGTGCCGATACTAAATTTTTGCCGATGCCGTTTTTTTTGAAAATGTGACGATGCCGATTTCAATTTTAATACACGATGCTTGAAAACGGACAAGATACTACATTACATCATTATTCAAACCCTAACCGCCATAAACGAACATAATTTTATGACAACGGTTCATAACATATGAACTGACCTTCGGATGCTCGTAAATTTATTGTTCATCGCAATGTTATTTAAGATTTGAGCCATTGGCAAACCAAATGCACATCCGCGTAGCATTTTTTCATTATTTATAACCATTTTAACTTTGTCGGCATTTTTAACTCGTGTTGCAGCGTTATTGTGGCGTGAAGCAACCCAGTCTATGCAATAATAACGCGAGTGTTTGTCCCATTTTGATTTGGTATCTTTATCAAAAGCAAAATCTTCTGGAAGCACACTCTTGACACAGTTCGGGACGCCTGAGTCATCAATTTCACCAAGATCAAGAGCCTCATAGCGATCATTGAACTGATCCTGAGTAACTACATCTTTCCAATAGTCATGCCAGAGGTGTTTCTTAAATGTTTTTCGAACGCAATATTAGCAACGATGCATAAGTAGACTGTTAAGTTAATGAGTTGAATTGTTCAATGGTTGTGTGTTATCTGTGGCTTCTCTACGAATTTGACTCTGGAAAAGCCCCGAACTTATACAACAAAAAAGCTCAGTCTGACATAAGTTTGGTACAGAACAATTCAATATAATTCAACACCAGAGTGCGGCCGGGTATTTATTTACCGGATACCGGAATCGGATATAGATAGTAAATATTTAGCTCAACCGGAACCGGATATTAAGTGCATATAGCATTAAAACTTGTGCAATAAAATGGCATTTGAGTCGCACAAAATATATGTTTACTGAATTGGAATTTTACTTTGAATTTCTCATTTTTTACTTTAGCGTATCAAAACTTGAACTTCGTAAGTCGCCCACAAAAGCAATCGCAGCAAGACGATAACGATTCGCAATTGCAAAAAGCAGTTTTATACCGGATACTGGATATCGATTTTTCCGAATATAAAACTGGATCTGGATATCCGGTCGCACCCTGTCGAAACTAACACTTTGCGCTCTATAAACCATTTCTGTGGATAAAAAGTAAACATAACTTCTGGTTTTGAATAGAATGAAAATCAAACTAAATGCACGAACGCTAGTTTTGGGCATTTGTGTTATTAATTCATCACTCTCAGTTAGTGTTATTGGTTCGGCTATCTGATTGCTTCAAATTTAGTAAATCATTCAAAATAAAAACTCTGGGAGTTCTTGTGTTGTAATATTATCATTAACTCTTTCTCACATGAATATTTTCTATTTCCCCTGAGACATACTATTATGCTAGGATTCGAACTCCAGTGACTGGAGTGGGAGGCGTATTCCATCACCACTCAGCTATAGGAGCTTGACACTCAAGCCCGAGTGGGCTCTCACGTCTTGTGGTTATTTAGTACTACGTATACGTGTTGCTATTGTTAAACACGGTGCGATATATACTTTTTAACGTAAATACACTGCGCTGAGTTGCCTACAGGCAACTCAATGTGAGAAGGGGTTAATCATAAAATCTTAAAAATGTCAAAACGAAGATGACGCACCCCTTTATATTTGATTGAAGCATTGTATTTCGAAACTTTTTTGTTGGCTGGCGAACAACCCTTGTTACCATACGATCTTTTAGTTTTAACTCCGACTCCTAGAAACAAAATACGCAAGCCATAACAACGCGGGAGGATGTGAAAGCAATAATGGCTTAATTAACTTTTATATTACTACCAGGGTGCACCAGGATTACAATTTGCCGGAACCAGAGTTCAAATTTGAAAAAATTACTGGAATTGGATGCGGAAAGTAAAAAATACACGCAATCGAAAAATTCATTTTTATTTTCTTTTTTGCTGTATTATTGGTGAAATAACCTTAGTTAACGTGCGAAATCTATATTTGATGGTTCAATTTCGGTGATAGTCAAGGGTCGTACACTGTATTAATAAATTTTTTCATTTTTATTGTCAGTTATTGAACAAATGGCTTTAAAAAGAGTTTTTAAAGATGGGCAAATTTAAAAAACGACAAAATTTAATAATACAGGAGTTTTAAATTAAGGAAAAAATTTACCGGAGCCGGAATGTAAAAAAAAACTGAAACCTGAATTCTGGTTGCACCCTGATTACTATGGTATTTAGATGATTAAAAACGCCTTTCCAATCACAAGATACTCTTTGTATACACTAGTGGCAAATTGTAAACAAACAAAATTCATAATTTTTCACTAACTGCGCTGTGATTTTCCAGGACTCTGCAACTTTTGCGTTATCAGCCGAAACGGTGACGTTCCAGTAGCTTCTTTTGAGTGATCGATGGACCGCTTAAACGAAAAACTAAGCACTGCTTTTACGGATCACCCACGTTATAATGTTTTTGTGGATATAAAATGA
The DNA here is from genome assembly GCA_030248215.1 of Enoplolaimus lenunculus. NCBI lineage: Eukaryota > Metazoa > Nematoda > Enoplea > Enoplida > Thoracostomopsidae > Enoplolaimus > Enoplolaimus lenunculus. The sequence continues at coordinate 32,153 of JASANG010001321.1, forward strand.
ACTTTTTTCGGAGCCCTGCCTCTGTTCATTCCCACTTTCTTAGTGCAATGGTTGAGGCGCCCGCAGATCACTTGAGAACCATGAAGACAAACAAGACTCCCTGAAAATCATTCTAATTTGTCACATTTTCTGTACAGTATTGGTTTACTCACATGATTTCTCGGAAGACACTTCAAAAACGCATGTATATATTCGTGCATGTTGTAACTATGTCATATATATATATGTATGTATGTACGTATGTATGTATTTTTTATTTGGCTTCGTATCGTCTACTTTTAAAACAGTGTTAGCCCAGAGATCCTTTCTACAGACTCAAGACATGGTATGCTAATCGAGCACACTCTCTTCAGTGTATCTAATTTCCAGTTAAAGAATAGTGTTGAGTTCACTTGTGTATTCAAACGAAAAATTAGCTTAAGTCATGTTCAGAACTTACCGAACTAGTATTAGCATTGCGTTTATAAATTCCAGGCTTTTGCGTAATTGCAGAAACTCGTGAGTTTGATGCAAAATTATGTTCAAACAACTTTCTTCGAGTTGAATATTCCACACCACCGAAATAATTCGAATCGTTAAAACTTTGGCCAACAACGTACGTGGTGTTGCTGCAATCTGCGGAATTGTTTTTCTGTTGTACAAATGAACGACGGTGTGCTGATAATTCAGGGCGATGTTGCTCCGAAACCTTACTGCCCGAGTTTTCAGGCTCACCCAAGCCAATCATTGCGTCACTTTGCAGCGTTCTAGCAGATTTAACAACGTAGGTTCCTGCAACATATAGGCATCTTTTAAAGTTTATTAGTGATGCGTCGATACCAAAATTTTTGCCGATGCCAATATTCGTTTTGGAATTTTGCCGATGTCGATACCAATATTGTTACGGTGCGACCAAAAGTGTGTCCTTGACAATAGTTCACCGAACTTTCCGTTCCTCTCGTTGTAAAAAATATTACCGGACGTTATGCAATGAATTTTGGAGCCAGGGCCTTCAACCGTATTATCAGAAGCCATCAGCCAACAAAAGCCAAAAATAGTAAATTTTTAACGCAGTGATGTTTGAAATATTGACACTCAACAGAAATTTTACTGCAATTGTGCTGTTTCACTTCTTATCCTTGAATACAAACAATTGAG
>JASANG010004097.1:0-33192 GCA_030248215.1 Enoplolaimus lenunculus
ACATGTGAATGGCTTCGCACAGATATCCCTCGTCCCTCTTTAGTTTGATAAACCCAGGGGCTACGGTATCCTCACGTAGCTTTTAGCCAAATCCGAAAGTGCCTGTATTTTAATCATGCTAAATAAACGCTGTTGACCAGTGCAATTACAAAAAGTAGGTGTACCACCTTGAAAAACAAGAGGAGAGCATGGCTTAATTCGGTCTTGTCCAGCATGCACAACTACAGGCAGGTAAATTGATTCACTTGCGGTTAACACTAGGCCCTCAGGTATAAGCCCAACCCCAACAGAAGGAAAAATCTTTGGTTGTAATTGATGTAATGTTTGCGTTAAACTAGAATCAACACGACCCGTTAAACTAAATATGAGTGCAATCACACAACAAAGTAAAATATTCCATGGCTTAAGTGGAGGAACTTTGCACCTACTAGATCGTCTGAGACAGTTACTTCGAACCGGTGGTTTATCTGTAACAGCTTCATTCAAATTTAAAGAAGCAGGTTCAGTTTGGGTAAATTTAGCAACATGATGCGTAGCCTGGATAACTCCGACAAAATTGGGAAACGATTTTTCCACTAAAAGGGCATTTTGACTGCGCAAAGTAGCAAGCTCTTGCTTAAGACGATCAATTTCTTGCTTAGAATCGCATCCAGAATTAACAGCCTTTGTATCATTAGATACTAGAGTAGTAGCTACAACGGCTTTGTCAGGCGGGACTGGTGATAAAGTTGGTAAATTTGGGATATTAGGCCGCGTAGGGCGATTAAAGTTCGATGCCGGAAAATTTGGTCGATAAGTCGACCGCCCAAAATTATTTTGAGTTTGGAGTCTGTTATTCCAAGAAAAATTTCCGTTACGTAACAAACATGCCATCGCTAAATGTCCAACTTTCCCACAATTATAACACTTCGGACCGCGAGGGGAAAAATTTTGAGCCAAATCGGGACGTGGATTTTGAAAGTTTCTATTTGGTGGGTCCCTAGTCGGTGGACCTCGGTATCCGTTAGAAGGTTGGGGTCTGCTCCGTTGCTCAGGATTCCTAAAGGTGTTTCTGCGCATGTTCTGTATAAGCTGCTTTTGATTATTTGCCAGCAGCTGGACTCCCGGGCAAGCGTATGCAACGTCTGCTTTGGAGCAGGCACAGACATGTTCAAAGGATCAACGCCTGTCGGTTTTCCACAGAGTAAAGACTGCATATCTAGGCGCTGAGCTAAGTCCTCCGCTTCCTTAAGCGTTTTTGGCATATCCCGAAAAACTTCTAGCTTGGCTTCAGTTGGAAGTAAACCGCCGAAAAATCTATGTATAACTCTACGGTCAAACGCGGCGTTGTCCAAATTAGGATAAACACTTTTACAAGCATTCTTAATAGCCTTTAAATAAGCTGCGACACTTTCACCAGGCAGCTGATGTCGCTGCTCAAGCGCTGCTTCATGGTACATAGTCCACTCAGGGGTGGTCAATTGGGCCTCTAAAGCCGGTACTAAATCCGTAAAACGGCGCTTAGATTGTTCAGGTACACGCTCATATGCATCTTTAGCACGATCTTTTAAATAGGCAGGCAACACCTTAAGTTTCATGTCATCATCGATTAAACGGGCATTACAATAAGTATTGAAAGTATCAATCCAACTTTTAAAATCAGACCCGGCTAAATCTCCCCGAAAAAATGTAATTGATAAATCAGTTTCAGTACCCAATCTTACACGTTGGGATATTAAATCAAAATCGTCACTTAATCCTCTCAAGCCATCATCTACACGATTAGCAAGATCTTTCACAACAGCATCTAGCTGCGCTATGTTTCTAGTAATATTCTCCATGTTTGGGTTTTGTAACACAAGGTGGGAGTTACTAGCGAGGGGTTCAGAAAATTCAGAATCGTCGTCGCTGGATTCTAAAACACCAGTACTGCGTAATTTGTATCGAGCCGTTATTTTTGCAAAACAAACTGAACGTTCTTTAAAAGGGTAAAGGTTAGCACTCGAACAAAATTTTCGACCAAAGCTCGTTTACCGGTTAAGAAAACTAGTATCTCGGTGGGACCTCCAAATGTAACACAGCGAACCCAGAAATTCAAATCGATCGGCACTCCGGGGAACGACTTCCTAACTAAGTTCGAAGGTTACCAAAGCAAACACAAACGGCTAATTCTCTTACAATAAAAAATGACACGGGGCGCCTACTGAATCAAATCAAGTTGATAACCCCACGCCCAAAATAGACTCCGTACACAATATTCAGAAAACTCCGCAGAGCACAAATCGTGCTAACGCAAAATTCGCTACGTACCACTGACGCCCCAAAATTAAATAAATTTGTAAGATTACGGCACCTTTGCAGGGTAGGCTCATAACAACGCACCAAAAATTATCCTGTGGCACCCTGATTCCACTTCGATACTAGAAATATTCCGAATTAGCACAAAAATAAACCACTGTTTACCAACAAATTTTCCACTAATTTCCAAAAGATACAATTCACGACGAGAAATTTATGCGAACTAGTGCTCACTCACAGCACCGAACCTGTTAAAACTCTCTAAGTGTCGTTAAAAACAAAATAAGTGATTGAATAATTTACGGATTCCTTACGGAAATAACTCGTATGCGCGCGCTCTATTGTATACGCCAGTACAACCGCTAAAATTCTCGAACAGACTTCTTGTCTGACACCACAAATTCCCAAAATCTATGCACTTATATTTAACGCAAGTTTCTACAAAACTTCCACTGCACCACGATTTCAGTTAAAATGCTACAACTCTAACTCAAAAATTATCGCACACAGCGGTTCTTAACTAATCTTAATACTTCCCGTACAAACTAAGTAAACGCCTTTAAGCGCTCAACAAAAATCAAAATCGCGCGTCTCTATACGTCGCTAAACAATCGGACAGCATATCACACCCGTACAACTCTGAGCCCCCAAACCCAACCTGTTCTACTCTTATATAGTCGTGAACCGAAAGGTTAGCTGAATTCTAAGAATCTTATACTACATTTTTAAAATTCCTCCAAATTTCTGAAAAACTAATAAATTTTACTTATCTACAGTTTTTCTTACAAATTTCAACTTAAAAATTTTGTTAAAATCTAACAAAAACCTGTTTTGTCTAAAAAATCTAGTTTTTAGATGAAAATTTAAACTTTTAAATCGGTTAAAAAATCTAAATTATGTTGTTTTGACCCTAGTAATTTATTTTAAAAACAAAATTGATCTTTCAAATCGCATAAAAAGTAAAAAAATCCACTATTTTGACGAAAATCCGTAATTTTCAAAACAAAATTTTAGCTAAAAATTTACAAAAATTTACATAAAAACTAAGTTTTGACCAGAATTTATAAATTTCAAAACAAATTTTATTTTTTAAATTAAAATTTTAAAATAACTTCTAATATTTTGTCTTCAAATTAAAATTTGCAATCGTTTTAATTCTAGGAATTAAGCCTACCAAAATTTCCAAAAAGGGGATAATTTCAGTACTATTTCACAGATATGGAATTTTCTCTGTTATACTATGCTACAAATTGTATCTCGGAAATAAAACCTTGATTTTAAGGTACAAATTTATTCCTTTTTATGGTTTCAAACATGATGAACCTGGCCTAAAAATTGCAATTATAGCAAGGACAAAACTCAACTAAAACGACTGCAAACAAAAAACTACAATCTATCCGCACCGCATAACTCCTGCGCCTACTGTAAACCTAACCCGTGTATAAAAACTAAAAGCATAAAATCGCGGAGGCAAAAAAATATATATTGCTGGCTGTATAACCCAACAACAACAACAAAATTATAACAACAACAACAACAATATTACAACAACAATATTACCACAACAACAACAACAATACCACTACATGTATGTATGCACACATACAATTGATACACACTACACAAGCATCACTACAGGGTAATAGGTATAAAAAATTTTAAAATTTCGAAACGGGGGTATTCTAAGAATTTCAGCTACCCCCCCACTCTACAGAATAGTGGATCCAAACACAGGAAATTTGAACGCAAACGGAAATTGATGATAAAAGATTAGTCATTTTAGTTTTCTGCAAATTTAATTGATATATATTAGTGCAAAACAAATTTTGAAAAAAGTGCAAGTATAAGATGCACTGAATTTTAGTTGTTTCAGATTAACTAAAATGGTCTTCGATTTTTACTAGAAACGGAAATTTGACTGAACTTTGCAAATTATTATTATTATTATTATTATTATTATTGTTTTTGTTGTTGTTATTATTATTATTCGATTTTGTTTTTGGTTCTCGAAAAATCAAATTCAACCTCGTCTTGCGCTCTTATGCGCCGTCCGTCAGCCGTCCGGCGCCATCCGTCACCTTACGGTATCGTACGCAAATAACTCACGCACGATAACTTATGGTACGAACGGTGACGGACGGCGCCGTACGGATGTCGGATGGCGCCGTGCGGATGTCGGACGGCGCCGTACGGATGTCGGACGGCGCCGTACGGATGTCGGACGGCGCCGTACGGATGTCGGACGGCGCCGTACGGATGTCGGACGGCGCCGTACGGATGTCGGACGGCGCCGTACGGATGTCGGACGGCGCCGTACGGATGTCGGACGGCGCCGTACGGATGTCGGACGGCGCCGTACGGATGACAGACGGGGACGGACGACGCCGTCCGGTTGACGCAGTATAGCACAACCCTTAACTCCGGCAATGTAGGTTCAAGTTGGACTCCATTTATGAGGGCACTGGCAGACGTAAGCAAGGTGGCTGCACATGCGGCCCTCAGTTTTGGGTACAATTTTAAATTAGGTAGGTATATATGGCAAAAATGATTATAAAATGGGAAATTTGCAACTGCCGCAACTCATTCACAATTTTCTTCACTGGACCACACTTGCACACCCCAACCCAAAATTCTGATGGCGCCTGTCGAGTCCAACTGCAGTTGTTGTGGCTTCGAAAAACCTTGGCGTAACAGACTGTTTCTGTAGAACGCGCAAGCTTACAATTTATACCTGCCATTTTCCCGTATATGACTGCAAACCACGTATAGGTTGCATGCAGCCACTCCCTTTTAGCAGGATTGTAAAGCGAAAAGTGTACTTGTAGACAACGAATGAAAAAATGTTCAAAATTTTGATGAACTCACATACGCAAAAAAAATTTCAGAATCTGATCATTTTTGGCCGAAGAATATCCGTACTGACGTGTTTTTAAGAACATGGGAACATGAGATATATACCTTCCCGATATGAAATCCTAGCTATGTTTTGACTGCGAGATTTTAAGCTTTATAGCGTCAAATACACAGATGACGACTACGCTATTGTCAACACTGACGGCGCTTGCTTGGGCAATGGAACGCCTTCAGCGAGAGCCGGGTATGGAGTTTTCTGGGCAGACGACCATCATTTGAACAGCAGCGTGCCATTAACGAAAGGCCGTCAAACAAATAATCGCGCAGAAATTATGGCATTCACGCACGCCGTTAAACAAGCGTTCGAACAAGGCGTTAAGTATTTAGAAATTCGCACCGATTCACGTTATGGCTATGATTGCATGAGAACATGGACCGGCAAATGGCGTGCAACAGAGTGGAAAAATGCTCGAGGTAAAATTTCTGTTTTGGTGTTTAGCTGGGACGTATACAGAATGTAGTGCTACGCTTAGCGTCCCCGTAAGCCCCAGATGATGCGATTCCCTTACACGTAACCGGATTATCACAAAATTTCTAAATACAACACAAATTTTAAACGGAAATTTTGTCATTTATATTTGAGCTCGCAGCAAGCCAACCTTGGTGCAAGAGATGGTAACGAATTGTTACACTGTAAAAAATGGACAGTCAAATTGACTCTCTCGGAAACAGGGTTTTCCTGACTACACAAACTGAGTCAAATTTGACTCCGCCAGAGTCAAATTCGATTCATTGAATCGCTCAGTGAGTCCAGTTTGACTCTGGCGGAGTCAAATTTGACACAGTTTGTGTAGTCAGGAAAAGCCTATTTCCGAGAGAGTCAATTTGACTCGCCGTTTTTTACAGTGTATGATGGGCATACGGTCGTCAGATGACTTTACAAGAAACATAAACCAAAGCCAGAGTCTTAGCCTAAACTTAAGCCTAATGCTTAAACGTAAGCCTAATCCTTAAATTTTTCTGTCAGCGTTCCAGTCCTTTTATTGTATAATTAAAAATAAAATATACATCACAGTTTAGAGTAAAAGTTTGAACCTTTGTTTTAATCGAATCCGCGGCAGCTGTTAATAATAGGAACGTGCGCTGTTGCAAACAGGGAAACTGAAAAACATACATATTGGGAGACTCAGTCTTAAGTAAAATTAGGATTAGGATTATGTTTCGGTTTAAGGCTTGTTCGTATATTTAGGTTTAGTCCCAGTGGGCAGACTCCTATAAGTAACATGGAATGCGTCCAACGATCAAACTTGATTTAAAACAATTTCTTTGAAGAGGGACAAGAAATACATGTGCTCCCTAAAAGTCAGACTAACGTTTACTCGATTTTAAATGATCTGCTGAATTAAATAAGCCAAAAATTATGCTTACCTCATTTTTGCGTATACGCTCCGCATGCACCATATATCAACTTAATTAGTGTTGACCGGACGAGCTGTTAGCCGAGTGGAAGCAAACAGGGTTCGAACCGAAACGTATTTTTATCCGGATCGGCATCGGAATTGAATTTGCTTGTCGGAACCGGAATCGGAATTTTTAGATTTAAATGTGTAATGATTTTGTTAATTTTTTGTTGTAAAACCCAAATAGGTTTTATTTCATAGTATACACAGTATTTTTTCAGTGTAAATTTTCAGTGGCAAAGTATAAATCTCGAAATCAGGTGGTTTCGCAATTCATTTTTGTCTTTTTTAATGGCCTTAAATCAAGGTGGAACATAAGTTTAAATATGAAATAATATTGATGGAAAAATACACGTCACCGAAAATACCGGAATTCAGGCATCGGAATCACACTCCGTCGGAATCGGAATCAGAACGCAAATTTTGTCGGAATTTCAGCCGGAATCGAAATTCCGTTGAAACTCTGGAAGCAAACCACATGGAATAAGCCCATTAATATGGGCAAAAACTACAGTGTCTGTGGTTATTGTAAAGCGACTTACAATCAAGAAACTATGGTTTGTTTTCATGACTTTTCATCCGGATTTTAGGCAAAGATGTCGTCAACCAAAAAGAAATAAACGATTTTTTGGTTATGGAGCGAAACATTAGTCACGTTCGTTTTAAGTTGGTTGAAGCTCATAGCGGCGATTACGACAACGATCAGGCGGACCGGCTGGCTAAAGAGGCATGCGAAAGAAATATAAATCCGCGTGTGGACGAGGATTGAGTAACATAACCCGTCACTAGGGGCGTAACCGGGATTTCATTTCGGGAAGGTATAACCTCTTGTAAGCTTCATTGCAAAACGAAAGTTTTGAACAAGAAAATTTTTTTAATCTCTAGAGTTGAAAAAAGTTACTCTAAGCTTACAGCGTGGCTGGCTTCACTTCATCACACAAAAATAGCCCACACTTTGAATATATTTTAATTGTTGTTAATTGCCTAGTTCATTTTTGCTTGTATTTTTCTGTTATTTCTTTGGTTTCGGTTATTTTTGTAAAGTCGTTTCTAAATGTGAATTAAACCTAAAATTTTGACACGCAGTAGTCTAAAGCTTACTGTTTTCCAGTCCCACAGAAAAACGTTCCGCCCCTGAGCTTTACATGGGCCAAAGTTTTAAACATTTGCTACTTGTAAACAAAAAACTATGGTATACAAATATTAATCCAGCTAAAAAAATATTTTATTTGACAAAATAGCAAATTCATCCAAAATTCTCAATATGCTCAAAAATTTGTTGTTTTCTTACATACAGAACAATTTCATCATATTTGTATTGAACTAAACTTATTTATAACTTTAGCAAGTTACAACTGACTAACGATAAGCAGAAAATAACGGATTGTTTTTCGATATTTCTATAACGGAAATGGTTATCCATTTACACTTTCTGTAACTTTGTATACAGAAATATTCGTAGGTTGATTTATTAGACTGCATTTTTCAATTGAGAAATCGTTAGGGTTGGCAGCGATGTCCGGCGGCGCGCAAAGAGTATTGCGCAACCTTACTGTTTTGTTGCAGTTGGCCTTTAATACAATTGTCACAGAGTATATATTGTTTTATTATTTCGTTCATTTTTGTAACATTTTCACTGTAGTCGCATGTTGTTGCCAATAAATAGATATATGCCCTTCGTTGAATTTTCATACTCTGCGAAATACTTTCGCTTTAGGTTCTGCTGTACGTCTGTCACATGCCACAGTACTATTCAGACCAATTACTAATTGTCCAAAGTCATAGGGTCTCCTGCACATATGTTGTAGGTCAAACTACTATTCAGACTAATTACTAATTGGCCAATGCCATAGGTTCAGCTGCACGTATATATGTCATAAGCCAAACTACTATTCAGACCAATTACTAATTGCTAATTGGCCAACGCCAATCTGCCATTCTATGCAACAGCTGTAAAGCCTACGATAAACTGCTATTAAACAGGCTGCCCAATCACATTTTACCACCTATAAATGGGTTACTGAAATTTTGAGCAAATATTAAATACGGAAAACTGGGAAAAGTTTGCGTAACTTTGAACGGTACATACTGGTAGACACCACCCAACGCAGTATTTTAGTGGTTCTACGCCACTGTTATTCAAAAAATCTCTACAACTGCCTTATAAAATAGCTAATTGGCTTAGGCCAAACTGCTGTTTGCTCAGAATAAAGCTAAATTTTTTGCATGCTTGCACTATACCTTAGGTCAACATGCTAGGTAGTCTAGAAATTTTTCAGGAGGTTTATCCAACCATTTCAGATGGCTTTCTAGTTTGAAACCTTTCTCGGATGGTTAAAATTTTCCATTGTCTCTCATCCCTGCTGGCCTCCGTATCGCTACGAGCCGGACTCTGCATTTGCTGTATTTATGAGCCTTTAGACTTTGGGTTAACAGCGAATATTTTATGAGCCAAAATGTCATCATTACGTTAACAAAGTACACACCAGTAAAATGAAGGACGGCGGCGGGCGGGTGAAAAATGAATAATAGTCCGTTACTGAATAACAAGAGGGAGTAGCCTTTGAAGAGGCCAAAGTTTATTTACAGAGTGAAAATTTTAAAAATTTATTTGAAGCGGTTTCAAACCAGCACGGGAACGCGACAAAAAATTTTTTTCATTTGACAAATTTTACCATTTTTTACTAATGGTCTCGTTATGATAATGAGGCTACACGGAACTGGGGATTGCAATACAAACTAACAAGAATATTCAAGATTAAGCATATTTCTCAGCCTAAATCTAAGCGTTGAAAGATGTGTATTCCTAAATTCTAGCCTAAGCGTAAGCCTAAGCCTATGCAAAAGATTAAATCCTACGCTTTTACAGACCCACCAGAAACCGAGACGGCGTTAAAGGTAACATGGGCCTTAATTTTTTCACTGTAGTTGCTGAATTCCATTTTTCTAACGTTTTTACAGTTTATAAATTTCATTTTCCCAGTCCAACAAACCACGACCGCGTGAACAACTTGGCGTCTTTTCTTCGTCCTCGAACTTTGTCAAAAACAGCATTTGGCATCCGCCGCTGAGACCGTTTCACTAGAAAATACGAAGCCGGAATATGAACAGCATATCCGCTCGGGTGCCCAGCGCTTTGTGACCGGCCCTTCAAATACCCCCACAGGGATTTTTTTCGCGCAGGCGAGCTAAAATTGTACCTAGATGCCGATAAATACCGACGGGTCCGGTACAAGTCTGCCGAAAATGTACACGTGCGCCCGTAGCAAATGATCGGGGCCAAGGCAGGCTTGTAGTTCAATCTAAGGGGTTCAAGCTCTTTTAGGATACCACAGTTGCGAGTTAGGGAACAATTGATTGCGAGTCGAGGATCGGCGACAGCTACAGATTGCACTATTAACACTAAGAATGCCGCAACCACTGGTATACTTCTAACGGCGTAGATTGGGCGGGTATGGATCGGGTATATATAGCTCATGATGTTCTTCTAGCTAAAGTATTAATTTTTAAAAATGAGTACTCTGAAATGTAAAATAGAAATTTGTTAGTTTTCGATTGTTTCCCTTGCGAATGTTACTTATAGGGCCGTAAGAGTAGGTGGCCAATGTAAAGAACAGGGCGGAACATTAATATTATAAGTATATTTCTAAGCCTAAGCCTAAGCCTAAGCCTCAGCGCAAGAATAAGCATATTCCTAAGTCTAAGCCTAAGCATAAGCCTAAGCCAAGCAAAAAATTAGTTTAAAGCTTAAGTTTACCCTCTTTTCTAGCCCCACAGAAAAACGCTCCGCCCCTGATCTTTACATGGGCCAGATTAAGCGTATTTCTAAGCCTAAGCGTTGCAAAAGCGTATTCGTAAGCCTGAGCTTAAGCCTAAGCCTAAGCAAACAATGTAGTCTAGAATGTAAGCCTACTACTGTTTTACAGACCCACAGAAACTGGGACGGACCGTTTCCCGTATAAATATTTTCTATTTTATCTGAAATCTGCCTGTGTTCGTAGTCTCTAAAAATGATTTCACTTTTGATTGACATTAACCCTCACAGCTTGATATAGCCACCCGAATAATAATAAAAAAATTTTGATTACACAAGTAATTTTTGTCTGAACATTACACAGATCAATGCTCACATTACGATTGTGCTTGCTTTATTATGGCTGGGTTGCAGGGAAATCATTTTTAAGTTGACACTAACTACATTCATATAAGGTAAATTCTAAAATATATCCTATACCACCGCGGGGTATACATGCTGTCTTAGCCGTTTCGCTCTAATATTTTCATACATTTTTTTCTTTATCTTTTCAAAGATCATTCTTTAGAATTACATAGTTAGCAAAATAGTATATTTAACACATTGTTAAACCGGAAGTTAGACGTTAGCATGGTTTCGCCGGTCTGTGATATTTGCATGCAAGCCATAGCGATGGACCAAGTGTGCAATTTCGAGCCAAGCAAGGCAAGAATTGCGTACGACTGTATCTCGCTTAAACAACAAACTATTGCGCACGAGTGCAAACAAGTCGCTCTCTTTGCATTAGCATGAATATTGCTCGAGTTTTGCACGAGTTAATTGCTTAACAGACTGTTAAGCGACACTCCATGTGCTCGAGAGCAACAGTCGTGCTAATGCACTTATTAGTCGACTTGTTTAGCAAGTCGCTCCATAAGTTCATTAGCACGACTGTTGCTCAATTTTTGCGCGAGTTGATTGCTCAACATGTTGTTAAGCGACGCTCAATGTGCTCGAGAGCAACAGTCGTGTTAATGCACATATTGGGCAACTTGTTTTGCAAGTCGCCTCATAAGTTCATTAGCGCGACTGTTGTTAATTTTTGCGCGAGTTGGATTCGTTAACATGTTCATAAGCGACGCTCAATGTGCTGGAGGGCAATGCTCGTACCACAGAGTTGTACCTGAACGTTTTACCTGTCACGTGATGGAACGACGAAACAAACTCAGCGTTTGTTATCAGGTGTCCCTCCTGTCTCTAGCATTTCACGGCACGCAATACAGCAATTAAAGATCAGTCCTCTGGTCCATCGCTTTATGCTTGCAAAAAACTGGAAAAGGTTACAAAGGAAGGTTGCACCAGTCTCAGTACAGATCCGAATTCATTTTCGCAATGGTTACGAACGGTTGTGTAAAAGGCATTACTAAATTGGTGCCATGCCATTTTAAAAACCAAAAACCCTTTTTGAACACTGCCCTTCTACGATTCCCGCGATGCCTCGGTACATCAATGGCTGATCCGGAAAGATCGTTTAAAAGGCTCGTGTTACAGGCGTCCCTTTTCAAGCCGGACAGTATAAGAGTAGGCCTAAGTTTTTAACTAATTTTTACTCCTGAGCTCAAACCACGGCTGGACTGACACTAAATACCGGTCCATGCATTTTTTGCCCATGTTACTTTAAGGGGCGTCCAGGTTTCTGGTGGCTTTAGGTATAAAAGAGTAGGTTTAGATTCTAGATTACATTTTTTTTTGCTTTAGGCGTAGACTTAGACTTAGGCCTAGGCTTAGGAACTCATTTTGCAACGTCTTACTTTTAGGCTTAGGCTTAGGAATACGCTTAGTCTACTGTTACGCCTCTTAAAGTAACATTGGCCCATTTTTTATATAAACCGGATCCCCGCTGATTAGTTACAAAAATATTTATATAAACACGACTATTGAGCAGCACAAAGTCAAAGCGGTACACCGGGCGTTTGTATCTTAGGCCAGGATGTCGTTCCATGGTTCGCTTGAACTTAGTTTTAGATTTGGCGTTTGGATAAGCTTAGGTTACCATGGCAACCCTAAATGTAACATTGACCGCCGCCTACGCAATACCTCCGCTGTCGTTCTATTTGGGGCCAATGTTGTCAAAGCGGTACACCGGGCGCTTGTATCTTAGGCCAGGATGTCGTTCCATGGTTCGCTTGAACTTAGGCTTAGATTTGGCGTTTGGATAAGCTTAGGTTACCATGGCAACCCTAAATGTAACATTGACCGCCGCCTACGCAATACCTCCGCTGTCGTTCTATTTGAGGCCAATGTTATTTTGATGATCATAACAGTAGTATCAATTTAGGTATTCCTAAGCCTAACATAGGTTTAACAAGCCTTAGTATACGGATAAGCCTATAACTAAGCTATGTGCAAGCCTAAGTCTTGTCTCAAAAATTACTTTTGTGGTTTCCGCAACCACAGTGAGGAAGTCCCACCCTAATTTACAGCATCTGAATGTCCTCTGTACGTGTAATGCGTTTATTCATTGAAGACCCGGTAATAGTTGGAAATGCGCGCAGGTGGAAGCTGTTTTGGCTCATGTTACTTTAACGGGCGTCAGGTTTCTGGTGGGTCTATAAAAGAGTTGGTTTACATTCTAGATTACATTTTTTTGCTTAGGCTTAGGCTTAGGAACTCATTTTTGCAACGCTTAGTCTTATACTTAGGCTTAAGAATACGCTTAATCTAATTTTACGCCCCTCAAAAGTAACATTGGTCGCTGTTTTAATACTTGAAAAGCGCTTTTTGATATGCGCGTCGGCAGTTTTGCATCTGCATGATTTACCAAAATTCATGAAATTACCATCTGAAAGAAAGCCTAATTTAATTATGCAATCGTTTCGATTTGAAATAAAACAGGTGAAACATTTGTACGCAGGAATGTAAAACGAGACTGAAAATGCCGGAAACCGATAAAAATAACCAAACGAAAAATATGATGTTTAATGGCATAAAATGTTCAGAAGATATTTTATTTTTCTACCATTACAATTGACGTGTTGAAAATATTTATTTCGCTATTTCGTTGTACAAAGTAAAAAATCTCCACAAGACGTGCGAGCGCCCTCAGGTTCGAGCATCAAGGCCGTATAGTTGAGCAGTGAGAGTTAACATTTCCCACTCAGCACTCTGATGATCGGACCCGTAGCCAAGGGGGCGCGCGGGAAACTCAGCCTCCCCATGGAAAAAGTTTGGCCCCTATAGAAGATTTTCAACTTTGCTTGTATAAGTCATTGAAAACCTTTAAATGTCCATTCTGAAAAAAATTTTAGTACCCATAGCAAAATGGGCTGGCTACTGCTGGTGATGCGAATCCTAGCTTGAAATTAGTGTTATATGCAAATGAAGTAAAAAATATTCACGCAGGAAAAAATATAAAATATAAAATACAGTTGACTTAGACATCCGGTTAAATCGCGTCATTGTTTCAGTGTGAAATAGTTTGAACATATCCCTCAAATGGTAAAGTTTAAAAAACTATTTGAAAATGTCAAGTGACTGCAAAAAAACCTCAACAAAACCCAGCGCGTAAGTAGGTAGAAGGATTCTACGAGCCCAAATTCAGGTTCGTAGGTAGGCAGATTTTTAACCAAGAAATTAACTCCAGGTATCAGCTCTGTCCAAGAAATTGTAGCTTTGCAGGGACGCGATACAGTTTGATTTAAATTTATAGATAGGGTTTCGAACAACAGCCAATTAAGTATATTTCGCTCAGTTAGAAATTCTATTGTATTTCAATTGTAGGCGTTTATAGACATCGCACAATAATTTTTCGTGCGTTCATCGTTTTTATTTTTGAGCCCCAATCCGGCGAATGTGCAGTTTTTGCTATTTGCTTACAAAATTCACACGCTAATCAATTATTTATTGTTTGTATTAAAAAAATTACAATGCGATTGTAAGAATTATCGTTGAAAAGATAGAGAGAAAAATGAGTGAAACTTCAGAGCGAAAGGGCTAAGACTGCACGTATGCCCTGCGGTGGTAAACGAAATATTTCAAAATTTACCTTTTATTAATTTAGTTAAAGTGTCAACTTAGAAATAATTTCTCTGAACCAGCCATAAAAACGCAAGCATAAATCGTTTGAGCATTTATCTGTAATGTTGAGACAAAAATTGCTTGTGTAACCAAAATTTTTATTATATGGCAAACTTTAACTTCAACCAAAATTAGGACTTGTGAGCGAGTGTAGAGAGCACGAAAAAAATCTGAACCCCTCGGCATAACTGCAGATAACAGATAAAACAGCAAATATTTAAATCGGAAATTCCAACACATTGAAATAGTATTGCGTGGATCACAAAGTTGAACAGGATTTTATTTCGAGAGGATATATTGACAAATAAATTTTTAAAACTTGCAAATGACTGCAATGCCAACACTTCTTAAGCCATGAGAATAATATAAAAAATGAATCAGGAGCCGGACAGTAGCAGAGGGACCAGGCCTCGTAGATAGTTTTCTATTTTGCTGCTAGGCACCGACGCCTTGCATTCCCTCTACATGCTTACCCCCCTGGTGGATGTAAGACGTCAACTCGGAGCGAAGCTAAGAATTAACATTTCGATAGTATAAAAATAAAAAAGTTTATGATGGGGATTGTCAGGGGAGAATTCGCCTTGCTGTATAGATTCTGATAATATCAAATTTTTCACTCTACAATACTTGGGACGGACAATATTGAAAATAATATAGGACATATATTTTTTGTATATAATATATATATATATATATATATATATAATTTTCAATATAATATGCTCCTATATTTTCAATATATGCTCCTGTCCCAGTTGTAGATAAAAATTTATATTTATGCAGAATTTATCCAACTCATGTTTCGAAATTCTCTCACCTTAACTTTTTTATTTTATACTCTATCGAAATGTTAATTCTCTTCGCTCCGAGTTACGTCTGTAGCCATCTATAGAGGGGTAAGCTAGTTCAAGAGGGAGACCGTCTGAGCAGCAAAATAAACTCTCATCTGTTGCCCCTCTTGGCCGCTCCTCTTTTTTTTTTATTCTCATGGCTTAAGTGTTTGGTCATTGAGTTTTAATTTATTTGATATACTTTAAAGGTCCTTATTCGTTGAGTACCACGCAAATATCTTATTTTCAATGTGTTGTAAATATTTCGGATTTAAATATTTGCTGTTTTATGGTTATCTGCAGTTATTGCCTTACCCAAGTTTTTCGTCCTCTACACTCGCTCACAAGTCCTAATTTTGGTTGAAGTAAAGTTTCCCATATAAAAATTTTTACAGAGGAGAGATTTTTGTATTCTCAACATTACAGATAAATGCTCAAACGATTTATGCTTGCGTTTTTAGTGGCTCGAGTTGCAGAGGAATTATTTCTAAGTTGCTTAATAAATTACTAAAGGTAAATTTTATGTTTCGTTGCCCACCGAGCCCCCGCGCACCACAGCCAGCCCTCAAATCACCATCATCTAAACTATATCGCTTCTTTAACCTTTCACTTTAAAAAAAAAGTTTCACTCAAAAAAACATTTTTCCGAAAACTAAATCAACGAGGCACAAAAAAGACAATAAATAATTGATTTAGCGTGTAGATCCTTAACAAAAGCAAAAACCGACAGGGGCAATCGGCAAAGGCGAAATGGAATAAGCAAAAGCGAAACGCACATCGCAGGGCCAAAATAAGAAAACTAACTGTGAGCTACAGATAATTATTGTGCAATAGTTATAAACGCCTACAATTGAAATACGAGATAGAATTTCTAACTGAGCCGGTAAATTGGCTGTTGTTCGAAATTCCCTATCTAAGTAAATTTAGATGAAACTATATTGTGTTTTGCATAGTAGATTTCCTTTGGACAGAGTGATACCTGGAGTTAGATTTTTTGGTTAAAAATCCTGTCCTACGAACCCGCTCAATTTGGAGGTTCGTGTACCTACTTACGCCTATTTTTTGAGGTTTTTGCAGTCACTTACATTTTTCAATATAGTTTTTAGACTTTACCATTTGATATGTTCAAGTATTTCACACTGAAAGGCATTATTCCGGATGTATAGTCAACTGTATTTATTTATTTTATATTTTTTCCTACGTGATATTTTTTACTTCATTTGCATATAACACTAATTTCAAGCTAGGTAAGTCACCCAGCCACCCCCATTTTACTATAGGGTACTAAAATTTTTCAAATATTTAAAGGTTTTCAATGACTTATACAAGCAAAGTTGAAATCTTCTATAGGGGCCAAACTTTTTCCAGGGGAGGCTGAGTTCCCCGCGCGCCCCCTTGGCTACGGGTCCGATCATCAGAGTGCTGAGTGGGAAATGTTAACTCTCACTGCTCAACTATACGGCCTTGATGCTCGAACCTGAGGGCGCTCGCACGTACTTTGGAGATTTTTTATTTTGTACAACGAAATAGCGAAATAAATATTTTCAACACGTCAATTGTAATGGTAGAAAAATAAAATATCTTCTGAACATTTTATGCCATTAACATCATATTTTTCGTTTGGTTATTTTTATCGGTTTCCGGCATTTTCAGTCTCGTTTTACATTCCTGCGTACAAATGTTTCACCTGTTTTATTTCAAATCGAAACGATTGCATAATTAAATTAGGCTTTCTTTCAGATGGTAATTTCATGAATTTTGGTAAATCATGCAGATGCAAAACTGCCGACGCGCATATCAAAAAGCGCTTTTCAAGTATTAAAACAGCGACCAATGTTACTTTTGAGGGGCGTAAAATTAGATTTAAGCGTATTCTTAAGCCTAAGTATAAGACTAAGCGTTGCAAAAATGAGTTCCTAAGCCTAAGCCTAAGCAAAAAAATGTAATCTAGAATGTAAACCAACTCTTTTATAGACCCACCAGAAACCTGACGCCCGTTAAAGTAACATGAGCCAAAACAGCTTCCACCTCGCGCATTTCCAACTATTACCGGGTCTTCAATGAATAAACGCATTACACGTACAAGAGGACATTCAGATGCTGTAAATTAGGGTGGGACTTCCTCACTGTGGTTGCGGAAACCACAAAAGTAATTTTTGAGACAAGACTTAGGCTTGCACATAGCTTAGTTATAGGCTTATCCGTATACTAAGGCTTGTTAAACCTATGTTAGGCTTAGGAATACCTAAATTGATACTACTGTTATGATCATCAAAATAACATTGGCCTCAAATAGAACGACAGCGGAGGTATTGCGTAGGCGGCGGTCAATGTTACATTTAGGGTTGCCATGGTAACCTAAGCTTATCCAAACGCCAAATCTAAGCCTAAGTTCAAGCGAACCATGGAACGACATCCTGGCCTAAGATACAAGCGCCCGGTGTACCGCTGACAACATTGGCCCCAAATAGAACGACAGCGGAGGTATTGCGTAGGCGGCGGTCAATGTTACATTTAGGGTTGCCATGGTAACTTAAGCTTATCCAAACGCCAAATCTAAAACTAAGTTCAAGCTAACAATGGAACTAAAACCTGGCATATTATACACACGCCCGGTGTACCGCTTTGACTTTGTGCTGCTCAATAGTCGTGTTTATATAAATATTTTTGTAACTAATCAGCGGGGATCGGGTTTATATAAAAAATGGGCCAATGTTACTTTAAGAGGCGTAACAGTAGACTAAGCGTATTCCTAAGCGTAAGCCTAAACCTAAGCGTTGCAAAAATGATTTTCTAAGCTAGGCCTAAGTCTAGTCTATGCCTAAAGCAAAAAAAAAAAAATGTAATCTAGAATCTAAAGCTACTCTTTTATACCTAAAGCCACCAGAAACCTGGACGCCCCTTAAAGACATGGACAAAAAATGCATGGACCGGTATTTAGGTCAGTCTAGCGGTGGTTTGAGCTCAGGAGGTAAAATTAGTTAAAAATTTAGGCCTACTCTTATACTCTCCGGCTTAAAGGGACGCCTGTAACACGAGCCTTTTAAACGATTTTTCCGGATCAGCCATTGATGTACCGAGGCATTGCGGGAATCGTAGAAGGGCAGTGTTCAAAAAGGTTTTTGGTTTTTAAAATGGCATGGCACCAATTTAGTAATGCCTTTGACACAACCGTTCGTAACCATTGCGAAAATGAATTCGGATCTGTACTGAGACTGGTGCAACCTTCCTTTGTAACCTTTTCCAGTTTTTTGCAGGCATAAAGCGATAGAACTAGGAGCCTAATTGTTAAATTGCTGTATTGCGTGCCGTGAAATGCTAGAGACAGGAGGGACACCGTATAACTAAACGCTCAGTTTGTTTCGTCGTTCAATCACGTGACAGGTAATAACGCTCAGGTACAACTCTGTGGTACGAGCATATCCCTCGAGCACAGTGAGCGTCGCTTATCAACATGTTGAGCAATCAACTCGCGCAAAAATTGAGCAACAGTCGTGCTAATGAACTTATGAGGCGACTTGCAAAACAAGTTGCCCAATATGTGCATTAACACGACTGTTGCTCTCGAGCACATTGAGCGTCGCTTAACAACATGTTGAGCGATCAACTCGCGCAAAAATTGAGCAACAGTCGTGCTAATGAACTTATGAAGCGACTTGTTAAACAAGTCGACTAATAAGTACATTAGCACGACTGTTGCTCTTGAGCACATGGAGTGTCGCTTAACAGTCTGTTAAGCAATTAACTCGTGCAAAACTCGAGCAATATTCATGCTAATGCAAAAGAGAGCGACTTGTTTGCACTCCTTGCGCAATAGTCTGTTGTTTAAGCGAGATACAGTCGTACGTAATTCTCTGCCTTGCTTGGCTCGAAATTGCACACTTGGTACATCGCTATGGCTTGCATGCAAATAGCACAGACCGGCGAAACCATGCTAACGTATTACTTCCGGTTGGTAACAATGTGATAAATATACTATTTTGCTAACTATGTAATTGCTTATGAATCATCTTTGAAAAGATAAAGAAAAAAAGGATGTATGAAAATATTAGAGCGAAACGGCTAAGACAGCATGTATACCCCGCGGTGGTATAGGATATATTTTAGAATTTACCTTTTATGAATGTAGTTAGTGTCAACTTAAAAATGATTTCCCTGCAACCCAGCCATAATAAAGCAAGCACAATCGTAATGTGAGCATTGATCTGTGTAATGTTTAGACAAAAATTACTTGTGTAATCAAAATTTTTTTATTATTACTCGGGTGGCTATATCAAGCTGTGAGGGTTAATGTCAATCAAAAGTGAAATCATTTTTAGAGACTACGAACACAGGCAGATTTCAGATAAAATAGAAAATATTTATACGGGAAACGGTCCGTCCCAGTTTCTGTGGGTCTGCAAAACAGTAGTAGGTTTACATTCTAGACTACATTGTTTGCTTAGGCTTAGGCTTAAGCTCAGGCTTACGAATACGCTTTTGCAACGCTTAGGCTTAGAAATACGCTTAATCTGGCCCATGTAAAGATCAGGGGCGGAGCGTTTTTCTGTGGGGCTAGAAAAGAGGGTAAACTTAAGCTTTAAACTAATTTTTTGCTTGGCTTAGGCTTATGCTTAGGCTTAGACTTAGGAATATGCTTATTCTTGCGCTGAGGCTTAGGCTTAGGCTTAGGCTTAGAAATATACTTATAATATTAATGTTCCGCCCTGTTCTTTACATTGGCCACCTACTCTTACGGCCCTATAAGTAACATTCGCAAGGGAAACAATCGAAAACTAACAAATTTCTATTTTACATTTCAGAGTACTCATTTTTAAAAATTAATATTTTAGCTAGAAGAACATCATGAGCTATATATACCCGATCCATACCCGCCCAATCTACGCCGTTAGAAG
This sequence comes from Enoplolaimus lenunculus, assembly GCA_030248215.1. Lineage (NCBI taxonomy): Eukaryota > Metazoa > Nematoda > Enoplea > Enoplida > Thoracostomopsidae > Enoplolaimus > Enoplolaimus lenunculus. The sequence goes on from JASANG010004097.1 coordinate 20,126, forward strand.
TATACCAGTGGTTGCGGCATTCTTAGTGTTAATAGTGCAATCTGTAGCTGTCGCCGATCCTCGACTCGCAATCAATTGTTCCCTAACTCGCAACTGTGGTATCCTAAAAGAGCTTGAACCCCTTAGATTGAACTACAAGCCTGCCTTGGCCCCGATCATTTGCTACGGGCGCACGTGTACATTTTCGGCAGACTTGTACCGGACCCGTCGGTATTTATCGGCATCTAGGTACAATTTTAGCTCGCCTGCGCGAAAAAAATCCCTGTGGGGGTATTTGAAGGGCCGGTCACAAAGCGCTGGGCACCCTAGCGGATATGCTGTTCATATTCCGGCTTCGTATTTTCTAGTGAAACGGTCTCAGCGGCGGATGCCAAATGCTGTTTTTGACAAAGTTCGAGGACGAAGAAAAGACGCCAAGTTGTTCACGCGGTCGTGGTTTGTTGGACTGGGAAAATGAAATTTATAAACTGTAAAAACGTTAGAAAAATGGAATTCAGCAACTACAGTGAAAAGATTCCGGCCCATGTTTACCTTTAGGACCGTCTAGGTTTCTGGTGGGTCTGTAAAAGTATAGGATTTAATTTTTTGCGTAGGCTTAGGCTTACGCTAAGGCTAGCATATAGGAATACGCTTTTTTTCAACGCTTAGGTTTAGGCTGAGAAATATGCTTAATCTTGAATATTCTTGTTAGTTTGCATTGCAACCCCCAGTTCCGTGTAGCCTCATTATCATAACGGGACCATTAGTAAAAAATGGTAAAATTTGTCAAATGAAAAAATTTTTTGTCGCGTTCCCGTGCTGGCTTGAAACCGTTTCAAATATATTTTTAAAATTTTCCCTCTGTAAATAAACTTTGGCCTCTCCAAAGGGTACTCCCTCTTGTTATTCAGTTACGGACTATTATTTATTTTTCACCCGCCCGCCGCCGTCCTTCACTACTGGTGTGTACTTTGTTAACGTAATGATGACATTTTGGCTCATAAAATATTCGCTGTTAACCCAAAGTCTACAGGCTCATAAATACAGCAAATCCACAGTCCGGCTGGTAGCGATATGGAGGCCAGCAGGGATGAGCGACAATGGAAAATTTTAACCATCCGAGAACAGTTTCAAACTAGTAAGCCGTCTGAAATGGTTGGATAAACCTCCTGAAAAATTTCTAGACCACCGAGTTGAAGGTATAGAGATAAAAAATGTCAAAGCAGAGTACAGCGACAAAACCGCTCAAAGTTGCGCAAACTTTTCCCAGTTTTCCGTATTTAATATTTGCTCAAAACTTCAGTAACCAATTTATAGGTGGTAAACTGTGATTGGGCAGCCTGTTCAATAGCAGTTTATCGTAGGCTAAACAACTATTACATAGAATGGCAGATTGGCATTGGGCAATTAGCAATTAGTAATTAGTCTGAATTTTAAAAAAAGTAAAGGAGGAAGAGAGAATAGTAGTTTGACCTACGACATCTGTGCAGGAGAATCTATGACTTTGGACAATTAGTAATTGGTCTGAATAGTACGGTGGCATGTGACATACGTACAGCAGAACCTAAAGCGAAAGTATTTCGCAGAGTATGAAAATTCAACGAAGGGCATATATCTATTTATTGGCAACAACATGCGACTACAGTGAAAATGTTGCAAAAATGAACGAAATAATAAAACAATATATACTCTGTGACAATCGTATTAAAGGCCAACTGCAACAAAACAGTAAGGTTGCGCAATACTCTTTGCGCGCCGCCGGACATCGCTGCCAACCTAACGATTTCTCAATTGAAAAATGCAGTCTAATAAATCAACCTACGAATATTTCTGTATACAAAGTTAATAGAAAGTGTAAATGGATAACCATTTCCGTTATAGAAATATCGAAAAAAATCCGTTATTTTCTGCTTATCGTTAGTCAGTTGTAACTTGCTAAAGTTATAAATAAGTTTAGTTCAATACAAATATGATGAAATTGTTCTGTATGTAAGAAAACAACAAATTTTTGAGCATATTGAGAATTTTGGATGAATTTGCTATTTTGTCAAATAAAATATTTTTTTAGCTGGATTAATATTTGTATACCATAGTTTTTTGTTTACAAGTAGCAAATGTTTAAAACTTTCGCCGATGTAAAGCTCAGGGTGACGTTTTTCTGTGGGACTGGATAAAGCTTTAGACTACTGCGTGTCAAAGTTTTAGGTTTAATTCACATTTAGAAACGACTTTACAAAAATAACCGAAACCAAAGAAATAACAGAAAAATACAAGCAAAAATGAACTAGGCAATTAACAACAATTAAAATATATTCAAAGTGTGGGCTATTTTTGTGTGATGAAGTGAAGCCAGCCACGCTGTAAGGTTAGAGTAACTTTTTTCAACTCTAGAGATTAAAAAAATTTTCTTGTTCAAAACTTTCGTTTTGCAATGAAGCTTACAATAGGTTATACCTTCCCTAAATGAAATCCCGGTTACGCCCCTAGTGACGGGTTATGTTACTCAATCCTCGTCCACACGCGGATTTATATTTCTTTCGCATGCCCTCTTTAGCCAACCGGTCCGCCCTATCGTTGTCGTAATCGCCGCTATGAGCTTCAACCAACTTAAAACGAACGTGACTAATGTTTCGCTCCATAACCAAAAAATCGTTTATTTCTTTTTGGTTGACGACATCTTTGCCTAAAATCCGGATGAAAAGTCATGAAAACAAACCATAGTTTCTTGATTGTAAGTCGCTTTACAATAACCACAGACATGTGCTCTTCCCGCCCATATTAATGGGCTTATTCCATGTGGTTTGCTTCCAGAGTTTCAACGGAATTTCGATTCCGGCTGAAATTCCGACAAAATTTGCGTTCTGATTCCGATTCCGACGGAGTGTGATTCCGATGCCTGAATTCCGGTATTTTCGGTGACGTGTATTTTTCCATCAATATTATTTCATATTTAAACTTATGTTCCACCTTGATTTAAGGCCATTAAAAAAGACAAATGAATTGTGAAACCACCTGATTTCGAGATTTATACTTTGCCACTGAAAATTTACACTGAAAAAATACTGTGTAGACTATGAAATAAAACCTATTTGGGTTTTACAACAAAAAAATTAACAAAATCATTACACATTTAAATCTAAAAATTCCGATTCCGGTTCCGACAAGCAAATTCAATTCCGATGCCTATCCAAATAACCCTACGTTCCGGTTCGAACCCTGTTTGCTTTCACTCGGCTAACAGCTCGTCCGGTCAACACTAATTAAGTTGATATATGGTGCATGCGGAGCGTATACGCAAAAATGAGGTAAGCATAATTTTTGGCTTATTTAATTCAGCAGATCATTTAAAATCGAGTAAACGTTAGTCTGACTTTTAGGGAGCACATGTATTTCTTGTCCCTCTTTAAAGAAATTGTTTTAAATCAAGTTTGATCGTTGGACGCATTCCATGTTACTTATAGGAGTCTGCCCACTGGGACTAAACCTAAATATACGAACAAGCCTTAAACCGAAACATAATCCTAATCCTAATTTTACTTAATACTCTGTCTCCCAATATGTATGTTTTTCAGTTTCCCTGTTTGCGACAGCGAACGTTTCCTGCATCATTAACAGCTGCCGCGGATTCGATTAAAACAAAGGTTCAAACTTTTACTCTAAACTGTGATGTATATTTTATTTTTAATTATACAATAAAAGGACTGGAACGCTGACAGAAAAATTTAAGGATTAGGCTTACGTTTAAGCATTAGGCTTAAGTTTAGGCTAAGACTCTGGCTTTGGTTTATGTTTCCTCTAAAGTCATCTGACGACCGTATGCCCATCATACACTTGTAAAAAACGGCTAGTTCACTGATTTTTTGAAAAAGGCTTTTCCTGACTACACAAACTGTGTCAAATTTGACTCCGCCAGAGTCAAACTGGACTCACTGAGCGATTCAATGAATCGAATTTGACTCTGGAGGAGTCAAATTTGACTCAGTGTGTGTAGTCAGGAAAACCCTGTTTCCGATAGAGTCAATTTGACTCTCCATTTTTTACGGTGTAACAATTCGTTACCATCTCTTGCACCAAGGTTGGCTTGCTGCGAGCTCAATAAATGACAAATTTTCCGAGTCTGAAAAAATTCGTGTTGTATTTAGAAATTTTGTGATAATCCGGTTACGTGTAAGGGAATCGTACTATTGGGGCTTACGGGGAACTTAAGCGTAGCACTACATTTTGTATACGTCCCAGCTAAACACCAAAACAGAAATTTTACCTCGAGCATTTTTCCACTCTGTTGCACGCCATTTGCCGGTCCATGTCTCATGCAATCATAGCCATAACGTGAATCGGTGCGAATTTCTAAAATACTTAACGCCTTGTTCGAACGCTTGTTTAACGGCGTGCGTGAATGCCATAATTTCTGCGCGATTATTTGTTTGACGGCCTTTCGTTAATGGCACGCTGCTGTTCAAATGATGGTCGTCTGCCCAGAAAACTCCATACCCGGCTCTCGCTGAAGGCGTTCCATTGCCCAAGCAAGCGCCGTCAGTGTTGACAATAGCGTAGTCGTCATCTGTGTATTTGACGCTATAAAGCTTAAAATCTCGCAGTCAAAACATAGCTAGGATTTCATATCGGGAAGGTATATATCTCATGTTCCCATGTTCTTAAAAACACGTCAGTACGGATATTCTTCGGCCAAAAATGATCAGATTCTGAAATTTTTTTTGCGTATGTGAGTTCATCAAAATTTTGAACATTTTTTCATTCGTTGTCTACAAGTACACTTTTCGCTTTACAATCCTGCTAAAAGGGAGTGGCTGCATGCAACCTATACGTGGTTTGCAGTCATATACGGGAAAATGGCAGGTATAAATCGTAAGCTTGCGCGTTCTACAGAAACAGTCTGTTACGCCAAGGTTTTTCGAAGCCACAACAACTGCAGTTGGACTCGACAGGCGCCATCAGAATTTCGGGTTGGTGTGCAAGTGTGGTCCAGTGAAGAAAATTGTGAATGAGTTGCGGCAGTTGCAAATTTCCCATTTTATAATCATTTTTGCCATATATACCTACCTAATTTAAAATTGTACCCAAAACTGAGGGCCGCACGCTGTACTCACCTTGCTTACGTCTGCCAGTGCCCTCATAAATGGAGTCCAACTTGAACCTACATTGCCGGAGTTAAGGGTTGTGCTATACTGCGTCAACCGGACGGCGTCGTCCGTCCCCGTCTGTCATCCGTACGGCGCCGTCCGACATTCTGGTACGGCGCCGTCCGACATCCGTACGGCGCCGTCTGACATCCGCATAGTGCGCCGTCCGACATCCGTACGGCGCCGTCCGAACATCGGTACGGCGCCGTCTGAATATTCAGCGCCGTCCGACATCCGTACGGCGCCGTCCGACATCCGTACGGCGCCGTTGAACATCCCACAGTGCGCCATTCTGAAATGAGGCCGCTGTCCGTCACCGTTCGTACCATAAGTTATCGTGCGTGAGTTATTTGCGTACGATACCGTAAGGTGACTAATGGCGCCGGACGGCTGACGACGGCGCATAAGAGCGCAAGACGAGGTTGAATTTGATTTTTCGAGAACCAAAAACAAAATCGAATAATAATAATAACAACAACAAAAACAATAATAATAATAATAATAATAATAATAATTTGCAAAGTTCAGTCAAATTTCCGTTTCTAGTAAAAATCGAAGACCATTTTAGTTAATCTGAAACAAATAAAATTCAGTGCACTCGAGGCTCACTTTTTTCAAAATTTGTTTTGCACTAATATATATCAATTAAATTTGCAGAAAACTAAAATGACTAATCTTTTATCATCAATTTCCGTTTGCGTTCAAATTTCCTGTGTTTGGATCCACTATTCTGTAGAGTGGGGGGGTAGCTGAAATTCTTAGAATACCCCCGTTTCGAAATTTTAAAATTTTTTATACCTATTACCCTGTAGTGATGCTTGTGTAGTGTGTATCAATTGTATGTGTGCATACATACATGTAGTAATATTGTTGTTGTTGTTGTAGTAATATTGTTGTTGTTTATTGTTGTTGTTGTTGTTATAATTTTGTTGTTGTTGTTGGGTTATACAGCCAGCAATATATATTTTTTTGCCTCCGCGATTTTATGCTTTTAGTTTTTATACACGGGTTAGGTTTACAGTAGGCGCAGGAGTTATGCGGTGCGGATAGATTGTAGTTTTTTGTTTGCAGTCGTTTTAGTTGAGTTTTGTCCTTGCTATAATTGCAATTTTTAGGCCAGGTTCATCATGTTTGAAACCATAAAAAGGAATAAATTTGTACCTTAAAATCAAGGTTTTATTTCCGAGATACAATTTGTAGCATAGTATAACAGAGAAAATTCCATATCTGTGAAATAGTACTGAAATTATCCCCTTTTTGGAAATTTTGGTAGGCTTAATTCCTAGAATTAAAACGATTGCAAATTTTAATTTGAAGACAAAATATTAGAAGTTATTTTAAAATTTTAATTTAAAAAATAAAATTTGTTTTGAAATTTATAAATTCTGGTCAAAACTTAGTTTTTATGTAAATTTTTGTAAATTTTTAGCTAAAATTTTGTTTTGAAAATTACGGATTTTCGTCAAAATAGTGGATTTTTTTACTTTTTATGCGATTTGAAAGATCAATTTTGTTTTTAAAATAAATTACTAGGGTCAAAACAACATAATTTAGATTTTTTAACCGATTTAAAAGTTTAAATTTTCATCTAAAAACTAGATTTTTTAGACAAAACAGGTTTTTGTTAGATTTTAACAAAATTTTTAAGTTGAAATTTGTAAGAAAAACTGTAGATAAGTAAAATTTATTAGTTTTTCAGAAATTTGGAGGAATTTTAAAAATGTAGTATAAGATTCTTAGAATTCAGCTAACCTTTCGGTTCACGACTATATAAGAGTAGAACAGGTTGGGTTTGGGGGCTCAGAGTTGTACGGGTGTGATATGCTGTCCGATTGTTTAGCGACGTATAGAGACGCGCGATTTTGATTTTTGTTGAGCGCTTAAAGGCGTTTACTTAGTTTGTACGGGAAGTATTAAGATTAGTTAAGAACCGCTGTGTGCGATAATTTTTGAGTTAGAGTTGTAGCATTTTAACTGAAATCGTGGTGCAGTGGAAGTTTTGTAGAAACTTGCGTTAAATATAAGTGCATAGATTTTGGGAATTTGTGGTGTCAGACAAGAGGTCTGTTCGAGAATTTTAGCGGTTGTACTTGCGTATACAATAGAGCGCGCGCATACGAGTTATTTCCGTAAGGAATCCGTAAATTATTCAATCACTTATTTTGTTTTTAACGACACTTAGAGAGTTTTAACAGGTTCGGTGCTGTGAGTGAGCACTAGTTCGCATAAATTTCTCGTCGTGAATTGTATCTTTTGGAAATTAGTGGAAAATTTGTTGGTAAACAGTGGTTTATTTTTGTGCTAATTCGGAATATTTCTAGTATCGAAGTGGAATCAGGGTGCCACAGGATAATTTTTGGTGCGTTGTTATGAGCCTACCCTGCAAAGGTGCCGTAATCTTACAAATTTATTTAATTTTGGGGCGTCAGTGGTACGTAGCGAATTTTGCGTTAGCACGATTTGTGCTCTGCGGAGTTTTCTGAATATTGTGTACGGAGTCTATTTTGGGCGTGGGGTTATCAACTTGATTTGATTCAGTAGGCGCCCCGTGTCATTTTTTATTGTAAGAGAATTAGCCGTTTGTGTTTGCTTTGGTAACCTTCGAACTTAGTTAGGAAGTCGTTCCCCGGAGTGCCGATCGATTTGAATTTCTGGGTTCGCTGTGTTACATTTGGAGGTCCCACCGAGATACTAGTTTTCTTAACCGGTAAACGAGCTTTGGTCGAAAATTTTGTTCGAGTGCTAACCTTTACCCTTTTAAAGAACGTTCAGTTTGTTTTGCAAAAATAACGGCTCGATACAAATTACGCAGTACTGGTGTTTTAGAATCCAGCGACGACGATTCTGAATTTTCTGAACCCCTCGCTAGTAACTCCCACCTTGTGTTACAAAACCCAAACATGGAGAATATTACTAGAAACATAGCGCAGCTAGATGCTGTTGTGAAAGATCTTGCTAATCGTGTAGATGATGGCTTGAGAGGATTAAGTGACGATTTTGATTTAATATCCCAACGTGTAAGATTGGGTACTGAAACTGATTTATCAATTACATTTTTTCGGGGAGATTTAGCCGGGTCTGATTTTAAAAGTTGGATTGATACTTTCAATACTTATTGTAATGCCCGTTTAATCGATGATGACATGAAACTTAAGGTGTTGCCTGCCTATTTAAAAGATCGTGCTAAAGATGCATATGAGCGTGTACCTGAACAATCTAAGCGCCGTTTTACGGATTTAGTACCGGCTTTAGAGGCCCAATTGACCACCCCTGAGTGGACTATGTACCATGAAGCAGCGCTTGAGCAGCGACATCAGCTGCCTGGTGAAAGTGTCGCAGCTTATTTAAAGGCTATTAAGAATGCTTGTAAAAGTGTTTATCCTAATTTGGACAACGCCGCGTTTGACCGTAGAGTTATACATAGATTTTTCGGCGGTTTACTTCCAACTGAAGCCAAGCTAGAAGTTTTTCGGGATATGCCAAAAACGCTTAAGGAAGCGGAGGACTTAGCTCAGCGCCTAGATATGCAGTCTTTACTCTGTGGAAAACCGACAGGCGTTGATCCTTTGAACATGTCTGTGCCTGCTCCAAAGCAGACGTTGCATACGCTTGCCCGGGGAGTCCAGCTGCTGGCAAATAATCAAAAGCAGCTTATACAGAACATGCGCAGAAACACCTTTAGGAATCCTGAGCAACGGAGCAGACCCCAACCTTCTAACGGATACCGAGGTCCACCGACTAGGGACCCACCAAATAGAAACTTTCAAAATCCACGTCCCGATTTGGCTCAAAATTTTTCCCCTCGCGGTCCGAAGTGTTATAATTGTGGGAAAGTTGGACATTTAGCGATGGCATGTTTGTTACGTAACGGAAATTTTTCTTGGAATAACAGACTCCAAACTCAAAATAATTTTGGGCGGTCGACTTATCGACCAAATTTTCCGGCATCGAACTTTAATCGCCCTACGCGGCCTAATATCCCAAATTTACCAACTTTATCACCAGTCCCGCCTGACAAAGCCGTTGTAGCTACTACTCTAGTATCTAATGATACAAAGGCTGTTAATTCTGGATGCGATTCTAAGCAAGAAATTGATCGTCTTAAGCAAGAGCTTGCTACTTTGCGCAGTCAAAATGCCCTTTTAGTGGAAAAATCGTTTCCCAATTTTGTCGGAGTTATCCAGGCTACGCATCATGTTGCTAAATTTACCCAAACTGAACCTGCTTCTTTAAATTTGAATGAAGCTGTTACAGATAAACCACCGGTTCGAAGTAACTGTCTCAGACGATCTAGTAGGTGCAAAGTTCCTCCACTTAAGCCATGGAATATTTTACTTTGTTGTGTGATTGCACTCATATTTAGTTTAACGGGTCGTGTTGATTCTAGTTTAACGCAAACATTACATCAATTACAACCAAAGATTTTTCCTTCTGTTGGGGTTGGGCTTATACCTGAGGGCCTAGTGTTAACCGCAAGTGAATCAATTTACCTGCCTGTAGTTGTGCATGCTGGACAAGACCGAATTAAGCCATGCTCTCCTCTTGTTTTTCAAGGTGGTACACCTACTTTTTGTAATTGCACTGGTCAACAGCGTTTATTTAGCATGATTAAGATACAGGCACTTTCGGATTTGGCTAATAACTACGAGGATACCGTAGACCCTGGGTTTTATGAAGAGCTAATGAGGGATATCTGTGAGAAAAAGCCATTCACTTGTAGTTTTGTTACTTCGGGTCGTAATCGCCGCTTTGTCCCCCTGCTTTTGACTGGTTTGACTTCGATCATGGGCACCGGACTTGGAATTGCCAATAGTATTAAGTTGTCACATTTGGAACCAAAAATTTTGGCCCTCCAGAAAAGTGTTCGACTTTTGAATGACGAAATCACTGAAAATTCGGAGGCAATTCATAAACTGAATATTAACCAACAGCGAGTTTTCGCAATAACCCATGAGATACAGAAGTATGTAGAACAAACCCGAATTACAATGACCTGCAGTTTAACCGAATCGGTAACGATTTCGCATTTTATTTCTCAATCAAATCAGTTTATTAATGGAGTACGTAAAGTAGTGAATGCATTAGTCCGTGCAAGTGATAGCGGTCGCTTATCTGTCGCAATTATGTCTGCGTCTCAAATTAAGAAACTTGTTAGACAGGAGCCAACATTGCGAAATTCAGTATACATACATGATCCCGGATTATTCTACCACTTTATTAAGGTTTATCCCGTGCTACTAGATATTCGAGAAACAAAATTTGGAATAATTTTGGAAATCCCTCTAATACGAATTAAGAACGTGTTGCCGCTTATGAAGGTTATAAACGTCGGTTTTAACATTCCTTCAAAACAAATAATTGCCCGATTAGCTTTGCCTAAGTTTGTAACTTATGCTCGTATGTTTAGTAAGGGGTATTATCACGAAGTAAAGTCCGAAGCTTGTGACAAGCGTATTGGTTTATGGTACTGTGGGATGGAAGCTTTGCCAACTAGCGAAGCGGACAGCTGTTTTAGAGGAATGCGCCAAGCCGTAGTGCATAATAATACATGTGCAATGGAAGTTAAACAAATGTTTGCAGGCACCCATATTGAAACCACTCGGGTTGGATTACTTTTGCGTACTTCGGAACCAACTGTCAAGCTCACAAGGACTAAAAAATTGGTCTCCTCATCTGTAATTGAGACTATGCGTGTACCGGAGCGCGGGGTTATGTTTATGCCTTTTGAAAATTTTAGTATGCTGATTGTTGGAGACCGCGTGCTTATGTCGACCTCTAGACCCGCTCTTAACTTTGAAATTTCACCTGATGTTCAATACAATTTCACTCTACATCAAGACGTAGTGCCACCGCCAGTGTGGGGAAGCTTAGAAAACGTAGAGTATCAGTCTAATTTGACTCGTACCCGATTAAAAAGGGAGCTTTTGTCTTTTACACCTAGTGCTGATTTCAATTTACCCTATAGCGATTTATTAAGTTATATAGCTGTCGGGTTGGTCATGTTGGTAGTGGGTATATGTGTTATATACGCCTGGTATGGCAAATGGTTTAAGTGTTTGCGTTGCTGTTGTAAATCTTATGGACAAGAAAGGTCAACCCCTGTGGAAGTAATATGTACTTCCCCTGAAACTGAAACGTTGGAATTGCCTATACATTCAACTGTTATTGGACCATCAAAATTTTTATGTAGCAAACGGAAACGTGCATTACAGTTTTCAACCAGCCTTTCTCCGAGTCAGACCGTAGCGGAGACTGTTTTGACTTTAGGACCCTCTCTTTCGGACATTGAAATTTACATGAATGATATACCTGTACGAGCAGTTATCGATACTGGAAGTAATATTACTGTTATGTCATCAGAAACTTTTCGAAAATTGAATAAACCCGAAACTAGTCTGGTTCCAGTACCCGCCACCACCGCTGTTGGAGTTACTGGTCATGCATTACCCCTGAAAGGTGCTATTAAAGTACAAATTGAAATAGGTTCCAAATCCCTACCTTTTCATGTGTATGTATCAGATGAATGCGCCCACCCAGCAATACTAGGGGTTGATTTACTACGACAATTTGGCACTATAAGTCTAGATTACGCAACAGGCATTGTTAAGCTTGGAAAAATGCAGTTAAAGATGGGATATCGGTCAAGCCAAAATGTACTCTTGCCAGATACTACACTTATTCCTTCAAGATCAGAGGTGCTTATACCCTGCGAAGTAAAAGGGTTTGGACATGAGGGTGATGTGTATTTTGAACCAAATTATAAGCTTATTCAGTTATACGGTTTAAACACAGTTGAATTAATATTAAGTGATGCGGATAACTTAGTTATTCCTTTGCGATTACTTAATATGTCGAATTGTCCCGTTCGGCTGTATAAGGGCATGACTGTTGGTCGAATAGAACCCTTAGATACTTGTGTTTTACCTACTGTATTGAACTTACAATCTGTTAGTTGTCAACCACATTTTGATTTGATAGCTGATCTAAAATTAGAGGAGTCTGAAATTTCGGGAATCGAAAAGTCAAAGTTGATTGAATTATTTTTGGAATTTAACGATGTTTTCGCAAAGCATGATTACGATTGTGGAACTATATCAGTAGTTGAACATTCAATTGACACTGGGGATGCAGTGCCTATTAAGCAGAGACCTTATCGGGTGCCTTTTCAATCTAAGGATAAGGTGGATACAGAGTTAGGCAACATGCTACGTTACGGAATCATTGAGCCCTCAACAAGCCCCTGGGCTAGTCCAATGGTTGTACTTAAAAAGAAAGACGGCAAGTCTTTGCGCATTTGTATTGATTACCGAAAATTAAATGCCGTGACTAAGAAGGATTGTTTTCCACTTCCGAATATTAATGATTTACTGGAGTGTATAGGGAAAGCAAAGTATTTTAGTGTTATGGATTTAATATCAGGATATTGGCAAGTCCCTATGGCTTCTGATTCAATTGAGAAAACTGCTTTTATTACCCCAGCTGGTTTGTATCAATTTACTAAAATGCCTTTTGGTTTATGCAACGCTCCTGCTACTTTTCAACGTACACTGGAGGCCACCCTTCGTGGATTAGTTGAGCGTGTCTGCCTTATCTATATAGACGATATATGCGTGTTTTCTGAAACTTTTGACGAGCACATTAGACGCTTGCGTCTTGTATTTGAACGATTAAGGGATGTCGGTCTTAAAGTTAAACCAGCTAAATGTAACTTTTTAAGAAAAGAAGTTCCATATTTAGGTCATATTATTTCTGCTGAAGGCTTGAAGCCAGATCCGAAAAAGATTGAAGCAGTTGAACATTACCCTATACCGAATGATATTACTGGTGTGCGAGGTTTCTTGGGGTTTTGCAGTTATTACCGTCGTTTTATAAAAGACTTCGCAGCAATTGCTAAGCCACTTAGTCAACTTACTAGCACCTTGAAACCTTTTAAATGGAATTCAGAGG
>JASANG010003390.1:0-33150 GCA_030248215.1 Enoplolaimus lenunculus
CGTGTTATAGTCATTACTAACACACAATTTAGCTTCGGCGAAAATTATTGCGCAGTCCATGTAAATTCTTCATAGCTCCTTCTCTAATAATAATAATAACAATAATAATAAAAATAATAATAATAATAATAATAATAATAATAATAATAATAATAATTCTTTTAGTGTCAAAGTAAAATTTAGCGTTCAAAAAACCAGCCGCCCCTCGGCGTTCCATCGATATGCAAGTAAATATAAATTATAAGGGCATACCCACTAAGTCTAATCCTAGCCTAAACCTAAGTGTAAACATAAGTGTCAGCATAAATATATGCTCAATTCTACACAAAATTTCTTATCCCTAAATCTATACCTTGCAGCGGGCCCGTAGCCAATGGGGGCCAGGTGGGGCTTAACCCCCCTGTAAAAACTTCGATCCCCCAGAAAGTTTTCAACCTTGCTTGTAACTCATTGAAAATTATTGAATGCCCCTCCTAAAATGTTTAGCCACCCCTTGTAAAGGTGAGCTGGCTACAGGCCTGCCTTGCAGTCTTTGCCAATTTTACTGTTGGCAGACGTCTACGAATCAATATTCAGAATATAGAAGGCAAAGCTCTACATCTCATTACTTGTATGTAACTGTCTTGTGTGGTTGAATATGTCGGTTTAGTATTTCCTTTCACTAAAAGTATATTTCGAATGTCTCTATATATTTGTTGGTAGGATTTAATAATTGAAATTCAATATTGTTTCAAGGGTCCCAAAGCGGTTTGCTCGGTTTGTCTACATGTGCCGTACCGGTTCGTTTAGGAACCGTTGTGTATTACGATACATATAATAAATATATACACATATATGTATATATTATGCGGATATAGATTGAGTTGCCGTCCTTTGGGCTAAACCCAGTGTTATCGGATTAGGGACAGTGGTTTCATGCTTTTACAGAGTACAAACGGATAGTAAAAATAACTTAAAGGGACAATGATGAAAACAACGGCTCAAGTTAACCTTTTCCCGTATGAATATTTTCCATTTCATATGAGAGATGTAATTTCAAGGTAAGATTGGATCACCAGTCTCACCGGTGGAAGGTGTTTACGTTGACGATTCTAACTTTTATGAGCCTGAGAGGCTTAAAATCCTTGAGGAGGCTCTTACGTCTTGCGGCAATTTTTCTGCACTGCGCATACATGTTAGATTTGTTAAACACTGCTCATAGTGGCTGCGTTGCTGGTAATTGTATTTAGTTGCTCATCGTATACTCTATGAGAAAAAGGGTCGGCCATGAGGGTTTGCCAAATTGCGGCGATACTGCTACTGGGAACATTGTGCTTCCGTTTTAGCGGTGACTTTAATGTCGCCCCTTCTGTGTGCGTCGTTCACAAGAGGTATTTATCACCTATGAATCAATTCTAACTATCTTAAAATAGAAACTTCTGTCGTAGTAAACGCTATGTCAGTTTTTCTATTGACCTATTGTAAGTTAAAATATAAAATAATTTAGCAAACTGAACATTGGTTTAGACTTTACTCACAGACTTGTAGCCAGCTCGCCTTGACACACACACACACACACACACACACACACACACACACACACACACACACACACACACACACACACACACACACACACACACACACACACACGCATTTCGCCATTAGCAGAATTACCCATTTCATAGAAACAGCGCTAACACTGTGCCTTCTACTCAAACGTATTGATGTTATATTTTCACTCATTCTATGTAACATATAAAAGATTGCGTTAAATCAGACTTTCGAAACTGAATGAGGGAGGTTGCAGCCGGTATCCGTTTGGGTTTATGATTGGAATTCGGCTTAAGATTTTAGGCTAAAGTTTGTAGGACGAATTGTGTATTAAATTAGCTAATTGGTTGCGGCAAAAAAATTACTGATTTAAATTAATTCTACAAGCATCGTGAGGGCGGGTACGTAGCCAAGGAGGGGCAGACGGGGGGCTCAGTCCACCCACCTGGAAAAATTTTGGCCCCCTAGAAGATTTTCAACCTTGCTTGTAAGTCATTGAAACGTTAAAATGCCCCTCCTGAAAATTGTTTAGCCCCCCTAACAAGGTGAACTGGCTACGGACCTGCGTGAGGGTAGAAAAGTTTCGGCGAAAAGGAAAACAGTGGTTAAATACTACGTCGGTCTGTTATCAACGAAAGTTTTAGGACCTTAACGAGCCATTCATTGAAAGCCAAAGCTTGTACACGGAGGGTGCTCCCAAGGGGGGCGTAAGGAACCGTACCCATCAAATTGGTCTGGTGCCTACGCACATAGACCTGGTCTAAAAGTAAACAAT
Organism: Enoplolaimus lenunculus; assembly: GCA_030248215.1. Taxonomy (NCBI): domain Eukaryota; kingdom Metazoa; phylum Nematoda; class Enoplea; order Enoplida; family Thoracostomopsidae; genus Enoplolaimus; species Enoplolaimus lenunculus. Next base: position 2,309 of record JASANG010003390.1, read on the forward strand.
CTTAGTAAAAAGGGTGTTTAACTACTAATCTTGAATTGCACTTGTATGTGCCCCCCCAAATTTATTTAGTACCCCCAGATATAATGTTCTGTAGACGCCCGTGGGATTATATGCTTGCGTCCAAGTCGCATTTTGACCATTCCGTGATAGCAGTGTTTGCCGTTAATCGATTTATCAGTACAGTCTTATAAGACGCTATTTTGTTGTAAGTTCGGTAATTTTAATGCTTGCTCTAATAACTATTTAGTTTTATGACCAATGTATAGAACAGGGTCGTTATTGTAGTATAAGCATATTCCTAAACCTAAGCCTAAGCATAAACCTAACCCTAAGCCAAAGCCTAAGCTTAAGCGTGAGCGTACGTAAACATGAGCTTATACGTAAGTCTAAGCCTAAAAGCAAAAAATAGTCTAAAAGTAAAGCGTACTCTATTGCATTCACGCAGAAAAACGTTCCGCCGCTGATTTTCACACGGGTCAGTTTTATAGTAATCGGTTTCAAACTTTGGCAAATGCAAAGAACAAGGGCGGAACAGTATTATAAGCATATTTCTAAGCATAAGCCTAAGCCCAAGCCTAAGCCTAAGCGTAATAATGAGCATATTCCGAAGCCTAAGCCTAAGCCAAGCAATAAAATTAGTCTAAAGCTTAAGCTTACTCTATTGCAGTACCACAGAAAAACGTTTCGCCCCTGATGTTTACATGGACCCAAAGTTTTAAGAATTGTTACTAAATTTCAGGATCTTTCACTACTAAAAAGGTCATCAGTAAAAAAAGTTATTTTTCGGCCAATCAAAATCATTCCGGAAAACTCGCCAGCGAATGAGAAACGCGAATTAGGTTCACTAACGCTAAAACAAGCAGTTGTAATTGAAATTTTTTCAATTATTCCTTAACTGACAATACAAAATTGCTTGGAGAACCTACTGGCTACCAGCTGTACCGCTATGCATATACGTGCCAGTTCCAGTAGGAAATGTATGCTGACATATACTCGTACTTTAAACCAATAAACCTAATAGTTTCGATCCGTTTTAGTCGACCCGCTGAAGGTTTTGATGTAAATTGATTATAGGCGAAAAATTACTGAAATTATATACGTTTACACATATTTAAAACCAATAGCACATGTCAACTTTCACCCTGGTGCCCAGGGAAAAATTTTTTGGCCCCTCAAGAAAAGTTTCAACCTTGCTTGTAACTCAACGAAAACCCTTGTATGCCCCTCCTGAAAAATTTGTAGCTCCTTTAGCAAGGTGAGCTAGCTATGGGCCTGAGAACACATTACATACTTTCACGTAGCGTTCAGCAACCACTGGCTGATCTAACGGGGGATATCCCGACCTAGAGCCCCCATCAGGGATCAAGGCTCGGATATTGTATTAAAGGTTTAGCACTAAAATGGCGTCCGATTTCTCGCTCGTTTCGCTCGCGTGTTTTTCAACTATCTCAAGCGGTCTTCCTTTAAGAAATTTCTTCATCCACTACAGTATCCATCTTCGGATTATATGCAAACGTGCTTTGGTTTAGCTATGTCACCTGAAGTATTTTCGTTGAATTCGTACGCTTCCTTAAATTTAAGCTTAAATAGGATCTAAAAGGCTTAGGCAGTCCGTAAGCCTGATATACACCAAATGGAAAAGGAACTGCGCAACAGTCGTTTGGGGATCATGATTTTGTTTTACTCAGCTGTTGCTACGGTCTTAAGAATTACTGGCCATGAGTATTGTTGGAATTACACGGTCTGTATGACCGCTGTCCGAAGTTTTGCACAAAGTTAAGAATCACGCCGGGAATCGAATCTCGGTCGTCTTGCACTCGAGTCGAGCATGCTTGCAATACACCAGGTGGTCAATTGCAACAACTTTTTATACCGGTATATGAGTGCACAGGAATGGTAATTTTTTTTGCTGTTTACATACACGTTACCCTGCATATACTCTGAAGCGCTTATAAGCCTGGAAAATATTTTGGAGTGTTTTTTTGAGCAACTTTGAAGCATTCGGTGTTGCATAATGGTTGATGATTTGGTTCAACCCGGACGGACAAATAGCCTCTAGGGTCCTTGTATAGAACAGGGTCGGAACAGTAGTATGAGTATATTCCTAAGCCTAAGCCTAAGCAAAAAAGTTAGTCTAAAGCTTAACCTGACTCTGTTACAGCCCCACAGAAAAACGTTCCGACCCTGTTCTATACATGGGCGCCTCTTAGTATCAAATCTGCCGCTTGACTCTTGTTATAATTTTCTAGGCTCACTAGCATGATGAGCTGGCTCCGAGCATGTGAGCATGAACTGTGCACATGAAAGCCACTCCGCAACCAGGAGCTGTTAATACAGGTGGAACAACGGTTCCGGCAGTTGCAGGGAAAATTTTACCTAAAATAGACTTCTTTTAATAATGGATCGAAAAAATTCGGCATGCGGGGAGCTACTAGCTCATCCTTAAGGGGCAGTGGTCGTGTGCTTCCCAGTCTGAATTTTTCGTGATAAAACGACAAGGTCTTCACTTTTCAACTTTCCCAGTCGGAAAAGTTTTCAGCGATTCAATGATGAGGCCCCTGCCTTACAATTTTTTTCTGCCTATAACCACGGCCGGAGCAGGCTGGAGTGGGGGCTCCCCCAATTTTCAGGGCGGAGGCCAGTTGACGCCTGACGACCCTGGACGACGTAAAAATGGTCAAAAATAAAAAAAACTAAAACAAAAACCATAATTGGACAATTGTTCGCTGCTTATCAGCCAACTGTAAGCTTACAATATAATCTTCAACAGCCTTTGAGTCCAGTGAGAATTGATTACAAAAACATGTCAGCTTTTTTTCGACGTCAAATTTTGTCAGATCTGTCATGAAACTGTTTTAAGTCATACAAATTTAATTTCTTATACTTTTTTTGTTTCGGTGACAGGTTGATTAAAGGTTGTCACAGTTGACACCGATTTTGTTGAATTTTGAAATATTTCACTTATGTATCCGTAGCAATCACAGCGACACAGCCGTCTAGAAAAAGTTTTAGCTTTAGTTCACTGTAAATTTCGATGAGTTGATTAATCAACTGAGAAAGCGAATTAGTCATTTTTGGTTATTTCTGCGTTAGCACAAGGAAACATCAACTCGCTCTGAGCTGACCTAATCCCGGGTGAGTTGATTAGTCAATTCAGAGAGCGAATTAGTTATTTCTGGTTATTTTTGAGTTTTAACAACGGGAAATATCCACTCGCTCTCAGCTAATTTATTTCCTGATGAGTCGATTAACTCAGAATCAGTTCAGGTAATTCAGAATTGTGAGTTTTGAAAGTTCCAATGCAGAGCTCAGGGTCTTGTGAGTAGATTCAACTGGATCTGAGTTAGAAAGCAACTCACTGGAATTTACAGTGAATAAGAAAATGTTTAAAGCTCGCTTGCCAGTCATCTTAAAGTCCTTATGTGCTTGTTTTGAATATTTCTCTCTTGCATTCTGAGCTGGACATGGCCTGTTTTCTTAAAATCCTTTTGGGTTTGCGCTGTACCATAGTGGTCAGAAGATCCATAAATGATGAAGGCTAAATCTTATTACACAAGATTTATCATCCTGCTGAAGATTTTGCGATGCGAACAGTTCAACTGAAACTCACAGGATGTGTTTTTTGTCAAATAGTAAAAAATATAGCTTATATTTGCCGTGCATACAACATAATTTCCAAAAATTTCACACCTTTTGTGCCGTATGAAAATTTTCAAATGCCCGAATAATTGATTACGCTTTGAAAACTGTAAAATTTCAAAAATACAACCACAATCGTCTGTAATCCCCACCGGAACATCCTGGAACCGGCACTGTTAGTCAATTTTAATCGGGTTTATAATAGAAATTGAAATATTTTCAATTTACTTCAAGATAATAACCTATTTCTGGCTAAGATTACCGGATATTGATACAGAACTGAGTTTCACACAGGGGATACGCCTAAGCGGCCGTCACCAGTCCAGTGACTTTAAATAACCTCATTGTACCATTAATTAAATGTTTTGCTGAGACAAATACGACTTAAACCAGAACCATATATATTTATAGGTAGGTTATAATTTTGGCTGTTCACTTTGACAAAATATTAGTAATAACGATTTCATTTTAGCATTTTATCAATATCGGCCCATGTAAAGATCACGGGCGGTACGTTTTTCTGCGGGACTAGACAGTGGCGGATCTAGGAGCTCACAATGGGGGGCCCAAAATTTCATAGGGAATAAACTTATTTTTGACCCACACAAATCACGAACTATTGCCATAAAATTGACTTCTTTTCGTTCGTTCAATTGAGAGAATCACAAATAAAACTAACGCATCAGCGCAATTTGGATCTAAACAACAGTGTGGCAACATAAGTTCAGATATGGTTTCAAACACGCACAAACTTAAAAGCTCGGGTTCAGAAGCCAATTCAGTTTTGAAAAAGCGAAATCCAGTCAGCTTCAGCAACATCTGTTTCTGTTTTTGAATGAGTGAGAACAGCCTGCTATTTTCGGAACAGCGTAGAACAGCAACTGACACTCTATATAATTTTTGTTGAGATGCTGTTGGGGAGGGGCCACGGCCGGGGTGCCCCCCCTTGGATCCGCCATTGGGACTAGAAAAGAGTAAGTTTAACCTTTGACATTTTTTGCGTGGCTTAGGCTTAGGCTTAGCCTTAGGAATAAACTCATTCTTAACCTTAGGAATAGGCGTAGGAATATTATCATTCTTATACTTAGGCTTAGGCTTTAGCTTTAGGAATATGCTTATAATACTGTTGCGCCCCTGTTCTTTACATTGGCCACAATTTCAAACAACGTATTGTTTTTGAATTTAACTGATAATAATTAAATTTTTTCTAAATTGAAACAAAAATCATCATTTCATTTTTGTCGAAAGCCAGTCAGAATTAAAAACATCTAACGTACCGGATACTATATACAGTGGCATGAATTATTAAATTCATAAAAATCTATGGCGACGAATCAAACCAGTTCACCCATTCCACGCCCTGCAATAGGGATCAAATTCAAAATTTTGTATTAAGATTTAGTACTAAAATTGCATTTGCCTTTATATATTCATGGCTTCAGTAGGCAGGTGTGTACCATGAACTGAATCATGGGTAGTGCGGCCTGTAGTCTAATTTCTTTTGTTTACAAATTTTTTAGAAGAAGTAATAATCATTAATAATTTTTCCAATTTTATTTTAAGTTATAGTTTTTTAATTGATTTTTGCTGTTAGCTGCCATCTCGAATCCAAATATATGGCTTCCACAGTGTAAATAGTTGAAGTTTAGCGTGAACCGGAAACATGTTTTCGCACTTAAAACAGGAACACGAACCAGGGTTCTAATGGATATCCGGTTCCGGTAAAAATCAATATTCGTTTCGGTTATAGAAATGCCGGCAATTTGGCACAATTTTTACGCTCAAAAATAGTTATAAATCACGCATTACGCAATTTTTTTTATTACAGATAAGCTGTAATTATTCGAAATGAAATAAAAATTACAAAATTCGTCCATAATTTTGAAAATTTCAATGCATCCGCCAGTTTTTCTTTAACATTTTACTATACTCCGAATAAACATCGCTTTGATTGCGATAAAGTTTAAAAAAATTTTGCGTGTTTGACGAAATGGATGAATTTCAAAATATCGAAAAAATTTGCTAAAAATTCGCTTTTTAAAAATTACAAAATTTCAATGCATAAAACATTGTCCGCCGCCGAAAAATCCGGGGTCCGCCATTCAAAGGTTGACTGACCATTTCTGTCCTGCCACACATAATATACGCCCGGTGGGTCGGTTAGAATTTAGGCCACCCAACAAAAATATGGCTTTGACCGTCGGTCATTGGTGGACCGGTTTATATCAAAATGCCAGGTCCGATTTTCATGATTAGTCCGGCTCTGTCGATGCTACAATAGCACAGCCTTAGTCTTAACCCCTTCTCACATTGAGTTGCCTATAGGCAACTCAGCGCAGTGTACATACGTTAAATAGTATATATCGCACCGTGTTTAACAATTGCAACCGTATACATAATACTAAATCACCACAAGACGTGAGAGCCCCCTCGGGCTCGAGCGTCGAGCTCCTATAGCTGAGTGGTGATGGTATACGCCTCCAACTCCAGGCACTGGAGTTCGAATCCTAGCATAAAAGCAGGTCTCAGGGGAAATAAAAAATATACATGTGAGAAAGGGTTAAACGTTTGGCATACTCATAATGTATTAATATTTAGACAATTTTCAAGTATACCATGCTTAAAACGCTGGAACCATATACGCCACAAACAACGATGCTGTCAAGTGTTTATTTGCCCAATTTCAGTACTTAAACATTCGTTCAAATATGTACCACATGCCGGGACGTTTTGCAAGGGGGTGATGGAATATATCACGCATGGAAATTTCTACATCTCCGAAAAGGGGGTTTATACTGCTACAGGTTTTATAATATTAACCTTCTGGTTTGCAGGGTCGGAAAATATGGTTCTAATCTGCTGAAATTAAATTTTGACTACAACTCGTTCGCGGTGGTTTTGCCTGATTCTACACAATTTTATTTGTCATGTTTATATATCGCGTTTTTGTTCAGAATACGAGCCAGATTGAGAATATGATTGGCCCAATATCAACGCTGATGTTCAAAGAGCGTAGGTAGGTACATTTTAGAAAAACGAAATCTATTTGAAATTTAAGCACCGATAAAATCGTAGCATTGCATAGTCTACATTGTCTGCTTTACAGTGGTGGATCCAGAAATTTCTGACGGGGGTCGAGCGATATATAATACTGAAAGTAGCGTTTGCGAATGAAACGAGTGGATAAACTAAAACACAATTTTAGTACTAAATCTATAATTTTGATCTTTGTTAGGCGGTTTGGCCCGGGACCCTATAGGGACGGCATGTAGATTTGATGGTTGGGATTTTATATGCGGAGACTAAATCTAAGCGTAGGTAATTGCAACTGGTTTTTATAGTTGTTTTGAATGTATAGTTTGAACCACCACGAGAACTTTTGGGTATGTATTTAGACGTTTAACTTGAAGTATTAGAAATAAAAATACGTTGCAGGCAGCGTACGGCAATGTACAAACGGGTTTATAGCTGCAAGGCTCACATCGGGCCCGTAGCCAGTGGGGAAGGGGCTGACTGGGCCTTTTCCATTATTCCCCAACCCGCGTTTGCTTCAAAATGGGTTAATTTTAAAATTTTTTGCATATTTGAGCTTTTCATGACCTCCCCTGATCATTCCAGTCCAAATATAAATTTTTTTAAAAATCCGAGATTTTAAAGTCCCAAAAACCCGTCTTGGGACTCAAAAATTTTTTGTCGAAAAGTTAAACAAATTATATACCAGTCGACGCACCTTGTTGAGCTAATTCTTGTTTAAATTTCTGCCATCAGACGACTGGCTAACGAGTTATGGTCAAATAACTGGTTTGGCGCCGTCCCAAATTATTGGCAGCGCGCTAAATTAGTTATTTGACCATAACACGTTAGCCAAAAGCCTGAGGGCGGAAATCTTAACACTACTGCTCTCAGCTCAACAGGTTTCGTCGACTGTTGTATAATTTGTCTAACGTTTCGACATAAATTTTTTGGGTCCAAAGGGGGAATATGGTCCTTAAAAAATGGAATTGTACAAAAATTCAAATTTGAGAGTGGAATGATCAGGGAAGGTTAAAGAATCTCAAATATGCAAAAAATTTTCAAAATCCAACCACTTTTGGGTTCCATCTCGTTCTATCGTCCTTGCGGCCATGAAATTGGACGAAACATAATACGTGAAAAATTTTAAAATTTCAATTGACACTTTAAATTGTTTGAAGTACCGCGACAAATTTTCGGTTTGCAGGAAATGTTCTAAACGCTCGGCACAGCGGCAAAGGCTCAAATTTCAGTTTTTAGTCAAATTTAATACCTTCTCTATAAACGCAGTGTATGTGTGTTTGCATTAAAAACTATGTCGATTAGTTGTTTTCAATAGTGAAAATGCATTTCGACGCTAAAGCTAACACTGGCTGTGATGGCTTAAATGAACAAACAGAACCCAAGTAGAAATTATATTAAGTGCAAGATTAATGTGATTTTATTATAAATCTTGCGTATAATTGCAAGGTCTCGTTATTTTCGCAACTGCGATTAATACTGCAGTCCTATAGGGTTTTAGACACAGTGGCGGATACAATATTTTACGGTGGGGAAACTTATTTTTTGTTTCAGCAATTTTTTGACATTACTTATCTGGATAAAAAACTAATTGTGAGCTTCAGACAAATCATTTAAAGCCAAAATATTTAACACTGCAGGGCTGGTGAGGGAATAAGTTTCGCCATCCTTCTGGATCAGCCAATAGTTGTACACTTTAACGTTTTCCCATTCCTCTGGATCAGCCAATAGTTGTACACTTTTACCTAATAAGGTTTAGGATTAGGTCAAGCTTCAGGCTTAACCTAAGTCTAAGCGTAAAGTGTGAGAGCGAAGCCTAAGCATGTAAAGGGAAACTAAACGCGAGCCTTTGAGCTATTCACCGTTTAAGGAGCGTTTTTAATTTTTGGGCAAAACCTCATATAAAAGAATGACTTTGGTTACTTTGTATTCCAGCCAGACGGATCAACGAATACAAAGAAGATAATCAGGGGTCAGGGATATAAGCTTGTCCTAAACATCGGACCTGATTTTAATCGGTTCTACTTTTCTAACGGGTCGCTTATTCTCACGGGTCAACGAGTTAACCCACGTTACCGGTCGTGGGGTAAGGCAGGGTCCAATTCTTACACTTGTGATTTTATTTTGTTAAACTTTGAAACAAACATATTCAACATTTGGGTCGAGTTAAACTAAAAATACACCCGTGGATAATTTTCCCTCAAAACCTTCTCATGAGCAAATTTTTCTCATCCGCGATTGTTTGCAACAAAACTGTAACCGGATATCCGTTTCCGTTTCGTTTTCTGGTACAAATTGATGTCTGCTTCCGCTATAGAAATACCGGCCAATGTTACTTTTGCGGCCGTAACAGTAGATTAAACGTATTCCTAAGCGTAAGCCTAAACCTAATCGTTCCAAAAGCGTATTCCTAAACCTAAGTCTAAGCCTAAACCAAAAGCCTAAGCAAAAAACGTAGTCTAGAATGTAAGGCTACTTATTTAGAGACCCACAAGAAACCAGGACAGCCCTAAAAGTAACATGGGGCAAAATACCAGAAATTCCGTTATTTTATGCTTTAAATTAGTTGCAAATCACGTATATATCTCGCAATTTTTCATCAAAGATATGATGCAATTATTCGATGGCACCTTTAGGTTTTAAAATTGTTGATTTCCACTCTCGCTACAATCTACTTTCTCTCGGAAAAAAGGTTTTACTCCTGATTCGTACTGTTTGGTAGTACAAAATCCTGGTTACGCACCATATTCTGGCGATGTTTCAATGAATTTAACGACCTATGTATAGAACAGGGCCGGATCGTTTTCTGGAGAGGCTATAATAAGTCAGGTTACGCTTCAGACTAATTTTTCTGCTTAAGCTTAGGCTTATGCTTAGGCTTAGGCTTAGGAATAGGCTCAACCATACGCTTAGGCTTAGGCTTAGGCTTAGGCTTAGGAATAGGCTCAACCATACGCTTCGGTTTAGGCTTAGACTGAGGAATATGCTTATACTACTGTTCCAGCCCTGTTCTGTACCTGGGCCAATTTAACCTTATATACGTTATATAGTTTCAGTCAAAGTACAACATGTAATATAGTATGTAGTAATAAAACTAAACATATGGCAGACGAATCTGACGTACAAATTAGGCTCGATCCGGCCGAACCAGCGTCGCCAAACCTACAAGGACCGGATCCTGTTTTGGAGGTCCCCCCGCCACAGGATATTAAAGTACTTGAAACCGCCGATGATATACAGGTGATTGAGTTGTTTGCACTGCAAACCCTGTCTATGCACCGTACCGTTGGCAGAGGGGACCATAGATTTCAGCGCCCCCTGGAAAAAATTCAGCCCGTCTAAAAAAGTGTTTTGCTTGTAAACGCATCGCAAACCATTGGACGGCCTTCCCGAAAATTTTTCACTCCCCCTCAAGCAAGATCAGCTGGCTACGGGCTTGCATATACCCGCGGGGTCGGACCATTCGTCGGCTGGACTGGCACTAAAGTTGACCCTGGCATTTACGACATAAACCATCTCACCTCTCACCCTGATTTTAATGATCGTTCACTCAAACGTACGTTATCAGCATTAAAAGCAAATGTTTAATAATGAATAAAAATTCGTGAACGAAGCAAACAAGAAGCCAGAAGTATTTTCTAAATTACGAACTGGTAAAACACTCGAAGTTTAGACTTTTCATTTCGTTGAGCGGCCCATATTTCAGGCTGGTCCACCGTGTGTTTTGCCCAGGGGGGGGGCGCCATATTGCCAGTCTTAGGATTGCGATATAATCGCCTAGCGAAACGATCAGATATTGTCATTAAAACGTATCGCACCCCACTAAATAAATTTTGTCTATGTTTGTGTAAGCAACGAATAACGGCGTCCGGCGGCGTGGGATGACGCGCGCCAACGTTCGGTACAGTAAAATATAGCACAACCTTTAATAGGTTTATATATTTAAATTGTAATTTCGATATACAACGCGTGTGTTTTCAATGTTTCAGCAACGTCGCAACGAAGTACTCCATCATTATGATCAATTCAAATCGCTCGCACGCGAAAAACGCTGTCGACTCGAAGAAGCGAGACAGTTTCAATTTTTGAAACGGGACGCCGACGAGCTGGAAATATGGATTTTAGAAAAGTTACAAACAGCACAAGAAGAAAACTATCGGGATCCGACTAATTTACAGGTAAACGCGTACCGGTTTACTTGTTCAGTTTCCCATCCTCGTACACTGTAAATTTCAGTGAGTTGATTTTAACTTAGAATGAGTTGAATTACTCGGGCTGAGTTAGGACTTTCCGAACTCAGAAATTTGAGTTGATTCAATATATCCTGAGTTAATTAGTCAACTCATCCAGAGTCGACTCAACTCGGAGTGAAAATCAACTCAACTCAGAGTGAGTTAATGTTTACTGATATTAATTCAGAATTGAACGGTTTTGAAAACTTCTAATGGACACATGGTCTGCAAAGCCGTTTACCTGCCAAACATGCAACAGGGGGATGTTAATATTTTCAAGAGGTGGAGCCCCTCATCCAAAACTGTTTTCAAGGGGTCAAAAATTTCTTATCCGAGGGGCGAAACCCGTTGGCTGACGTTCTGGTTTACTGATGGGAATACGCTGTATTATCGTAGGTATTGTCATGTTTACAATTTTGGCTTTCATTGAAAACGCACCTTTATTCGTGTTTGCTGGTCAAATTTATACAATTCATAGATCAGTTTGTTTGATTTGTTTGATAATTGTAAAATTTGCCAGAACAACAAAGAATAGGGTTTAGCTATGTTGCCTTTTAGTCAGACTATTTGATATTTGGTATTGTTTGGGTTTAGACTTCAAAATCTACTACTACTATAAGCATGACTAAACCAGTGGGATATCCTGGATTATCCGATATAAGAGGATACTTTTTGTTTTTTCGACATCTTACAGGTTTAAAGTGCGTTTTTGACGAATTTTTAATATTTTAAGATTGACCATTTTCGCCGATAGAACAAAAATTTTCAATTTGTGTTGTACACCCCGACATATTTTTTAATCTGTTTGGCTTAAAACACATGACGTGCTTTAAATGAACTACTATGAATTATTTGAAAATAATTAATCTAGGGGCATTGCACAAAGGGGGCGGGCGGGCGGGAGGTGTTGGAATATATCGCTCTGACATTTCCGGAAATACTCAAAAGGCCTTTTGCTGTAGATGCAAAGATTAAAACAATTAATGAATAACGAGATGGCTTTTTATGAGTAATATTTAAAGATACGAATTAAAAATTTTTCCATTGAGCCTTTTTCACATGAATATTTTCAAATTCATATGAGATGTAATTTCAAGGTAAGATTCGATCCTTAGTCTCTCGGATGGGAGTCGTTTACGATGACCACTGAGCTATAGGAGCTTCACGCTCGAAGCCCGAGGGGGTTCTCAAGTCTTGTAGAGATTTTGCACTGCGCATACATATTTTATTGTTAAACACTGCTCGCAGTGTGTGTATTGCTCGCATATTATTTGTTTTTAGTTGCTTATAGTATACTCTATGAGTTAAAGGGTTGTATAGTGTTTTGGTAGAAAATTATTAATTAATGCAAAAAACATTTTAGGCTAAAATTCAAAAACATCAAGCATTCGAAGCTGAAGTCCAAGCGCACGCCAATGCAATTACTCAACTCGACAAAACTGGCAATGGTATGATCAAAACTGGTCATTATGCATCTGATGTTATTGCGGTACGTAAGTTTCACTTTGGACGCAGGTGACACGTTTTTTTCATCATTTGTTTGGCGTCATGACAACTCGTCGCTCGACAACTTGTAATCCGAAATTTCATCAACTCGACAATTCGTCGCGTATCATTAGAATAAGTTTTGTTTTAAGACTATTTTTTTGCTTCGACTTAGCTTTCAGTTTGAGACTTATCACTGTCGTGTGGGCTTTGCTATAGTAATATCCTTACGCCACTGTTAGGCCGCTACAATTAGCATTTGTCATTGGTTTGATGAGCTAAAATCTATTTGGGCTACCTTATAAAACAAATAGATCCCCCTAAATATCGCTAGATGGCAAAAATAATTTTACATGCACCATAAACTGAACCGGTGTCATCGAAACTTAACTTACTCATCAGTGACCGAAAATTGAACTGAACTGATTTTAATTCAGAATGAGTTGAATTACTGAATCTGAGTTTAAGCGTTTCAGAATTCACAGCTTTGAATTAATTGAACTCATTCTGAGTCAATGAATCAACAAACCCGGAATTCAATGGACTCAGACTGAGTTATTGTTTGCAGTTATTAGCTCAGAAATAACCCGAAATAACTGTAATTCGTTCTCTAATTGATTACTGTCAACTCCGTAGAATTTACAGTGTGCTTATTTGGGGCGAACATTATATGGTAACGGTAAGATATAAGGAGATTGAGATCATCAGCTTAAGCTTCAGCGTAAACGGCAGTCGAAGACTAAGCAAATACGAGACTGCTATAAAAGTTAGCTTATTCGGCCAATGTAAAGAACATGGGCGGAACAGTATTATAAGAATATTCCTAAATCTAAGCCTAAAGCCTAAGCATAAGCCTAAGCCTAAGAATGAGCATATTCCTAAGCCTAAGCCTAAGCATAAGCCTAAGCCTAAGAATCAGCATATTCCTAAACCTAAGCCTAAGCATAAGCCTAATCCAAGCAAAAAACAGTATAAAGCTTAAGCTTACGTTATTGTAGTCCCACAGAAAAACTCTCCGCCCCTGATGCTTTACATAGGCCGCATATTCGATCCGCCGTTGTCCAATGAAATATATTTTATTTTTTCAGAAACGTTTAGAAGAACTTCACCGACTCTGGGAACAATTACTGTTTAAACTTCAAGAAAAAGGCGTTCGCCTTGGTCAAGCGTTAAAATTGTTACAATTCACTCGACAAGCAGACGAAGTGATGTATTGGATCAAAGATAAGGTAAGTGTCGTACTTTTATACCAAAAGTGTGAAGGGATCCACGCTCGTACTAATTGTAAAACTGCCTCATTCTCCCCAAGAATCAATAAATATTGAAATGTTTTCAACGAATATTTTTCGATTATTAGCGAGCGAAAAGACGAAACTTAATTTTACAATTTTATGACAAAGTTTACAGCTAAAACTGCGTATTTTGTCGTTTTGTATGCAAAAAAAACTAAAAAGATTTTGTAAATAACAAAAAATGAATGAATAAAATAATCAAACCATGAAACTCTTGTTTTATACTTTTTAGGAAACATTTGTGACAACTGAAGAATTTGGTCAAGATTTAGAACATGTCGAGGTGTTGCAGCGAAAATTCGACGAATTTCTTAAAGTATAATTTTGCTTCTTTTTACGGTTTTAAAAACCGGAACACTTGAATTATTTGAATGTAATCTGTACATTTTATAAGGGAGAAAAATGCCAAAATTTTATTGGCAGCTGATGTACAAGTTTGTTTGGCTGTGAAGCAAAAAATGTAATCTAGGATCTCTTTTAAAGACCCAACAGAAACCTGGACGCCCCTTAAAGTAGCATGGGCCGGTGGCCGGTTATTTTATATTTTTCGGACTTTAATTCAATTTTATCCAGAGATTGGTTTAAAATTTATTTTAGTCAAAATTCAACCAATCATAAAAAGCGCGCAACAGTTTGTAGATGTTTTTATTGTTTTAGGATCTTGGAAATCAACAATATCGTATCACAGAAGTCAACATTGCGGGCGACAAACTTATCGCCGAAGGGCATCCTGATTGTGAAGAAATTGATCGCAAAAAACAAGTAATCAAAATGACCAAAATTTGCTTCAAAAATATCGACTTCTATTAACATCCACTTGCGTTTGATAAACTGTGCCATCTGGTGAAATTTTTTACAGATACAAACGCAAGTGGCTTCCTGCTTTCAAACGACTATCTCCTGTATGGAAATCTAAAAGCTACGCGTGAAGTTTTGTTTATGTTTACTCGTTTTTTTCAGGAATTAAACGATGCTTGGGCGCGTCTGAACGAACTGGCTGCGACAAGAAAAGAACGCCTGTTTGGAGCACACGAAGTGCAACGATATTCACGGTTAGTTTCTTATGTGATTGATTGTTCTCCCGGACTGCAATAGGGCAAGCTTAAGCTTTAGATTATTTTTGCTTAGGCTTTAGGCTTAGGCTTTTGTATAAGCTCATTCTCACGCTTTAGCTTAGGCTTAGGTTTACGAATATGCTTATACTACTTTTCCGACCCTGTTCTATGCATTGGCAATGAGTCCTGGTGGACACAACGGTACATTACACATCGTCACCGCATAAGGGTTTAGTATGTTGCATGTGAATTAGTTTACATGTTATGTAAATAATTTTATTTTATATCATAATTTAGTTGCAAATTATTTTTAATGAATGTTTAATTATTTCCATTTTTTCCCATTTTTTCGCCCCCTCGAAAAAAATGGAAACAAACCATTTTTTCGGTAATTATTTCACGCCAACAACCCTGGTTCAGTTGCATTGTTACTGTGGCTTTCATCGTCTCACCTTGGAAATAGCAGATGCCAAACAGTGACGCAGAGCGAGGCTACCAACCCACCGCTTCCAGGAGAAGAGGGTTTCCTCCATATGCCGGCGCGGAAGGAATGAAAAATCAGAAGTGGTTTAATCGGTACTGTAGTGACCCGAATAAGATGGGGGACTGATATTTATATGGCCTCTCCAGAGGGTACTCCCCCTTGTAATTCGGCTATGGACTGTTATTTATTTTCAACCCACGCTCCGCCGCGCTTCGTTAATACTGATAAATATACTGCATTATTTCTCTTGTGTCAATAGCTTGAGCTATAATACAAGGTTATACTTAGGAACGTGCTTTCAAATTTTAAGTACGCTTTAAAGTTTCAATCTCAAATTATTTGGTACTGGAGTCATTTATGCGCTACTCAGTTAGGGTTAATTGACATCTATGGACTCTAATTAGTGTTTAGAGACTCTATCCGCTCACGGACTCTTATTAGGGATACTGACTCCAATTGATTCGGACTCAAAATGGGGACCCCTCTCTTATTACACCTCCCCATCTTATTCGGGTCAATACAATACGGATTTTCCATATTTTTACAGAGACGTTGACGAAACTGTTGCATGGATATCGGAAAAAGATACTGCGTTGTCGTCGGAAGATTTTGGCAAAGATCTCGCAAGCGTCCAGGCGTTACAACGTAAACACGACGGCACTGAACGAGATTTAGCGGCGTTGGAAGGAAAGGTACAATAAATTGTTTTGATTTTAACTCTTTGACACATGAATATTTGGTTTTAGAGTTGGTTCAGTTTAGGATTCGAACACGGATACGGGGGGCTGAGGCATTAACATTCGTCATTCAGCCACAGAAACTTAACGCTTGGGAGTGAGATGACCATCACGTATTGTATGCGCATTGTGTACGCGTATGCATTTTGCATTTTACTTGCTTTTATCAGTCACTGAATATTCCAGTGAGCTGATTTTAACTCAGAATGAGTTGAATACACTCAGAAATCGGTGCTGTAAATTAGCTGTTTCAAAACTCAGAATCATGAATCAAACGATATGCATATCAATTATTTTTTGGCGTATATTCATCAGAAATAATTTGCAGCTGTTAGTTCTTTGACTCAATTTTCCAACAAAACTTGCACCTGCAATTTTTAGTTGCAAGAACCGTTCACGCGTAAACAAGGTTTTGCTTAAAATTTCATGACTTGAAAACGCTTTCATACCGATACATTTTAAAGTGCTTAAAAACGTAAAAACCAATCATATCACCATTGCTGTAGACTGCTAAATATCAAACAAATTTGATACTTGGCTTAATTCAAACTTCTTGAGTAAATTCAAAAAGTCTGAATTATTAATTCAAGAAGCGCACAACAACACAGTATTCGAAACCAATCAATATGCAGGTGCAAGAAATTCAAGCGACTTGCAACTGTGTTCACACGTGTGAATTAAAGTTAATGGCATGAATTTCATTGAATTGTTTGCAGCTGCAAGAACATCGAACGTGCTTTGTGACCAAACTTGTGCATGCAAGTTGCATGTGCAACTTTTTGCTGCAAAAACTTGCACATGTGTATAGGGCTTTAATCTCAACGTATAGCATAGGGGTAAACCAATGCTATTGCGGATGCCTTCCGTTTAGCATATTTTCGTGATTTGTAGATGAGAAATATTGCTAATTTGCATAAAATTGTTCTATTTTAGATTCAAAGTCTGCAGTCAGAATCTGAACGTTTGAAGCAAATTCATGCTGACCGTTCAGATGGGATCGATGCAAAACGACTTGAAATTCTCGATTATTGGACAATGCTTCGAAATAAGGTACAATGCGTTCACAGGACCGCAGCCAAAAAGGTCCCTGCAAGCCGGGAAGGCTCAAGCTACCCCAAATAAAATTTTACTGCCGTCTCTAGAATTGTTTCAATCTCGCTTCATCAGAAATCCTTACGTGCCTCAGTATCTTTTAGCCGGTCTCGTTTGTTCAGCTGCAGTTATTGCACTCATATGGTTTAAATTTTTGTTTTTTCGAACAGAAATGTATGCTGTTTCTGTAAATATGGGTACTCGTGTAGTACCCCCTGCCTAATTTCAGTTTGACAGAAAGCAAAAGTCCCCGCCCCCCTATACCGTAGTTTATTTTATTAAGCCTAAAGCTTTAGGTTGAGCCTCAAACTTTACCCTTAAACCTGACCCAACGACTTATGCCTCATCCAGTTTCGTACATTGCAAAAAATGGTGAGTCAAATTAACTCTCTCCGAAATAGGCTTTTCCGAACTACACAAATTGAGTCAAATTCGTCTCCACCAGAGTCAAATTCGATTCTCACCCAACTCGCTCGTGAGTCAAATTTGACTCTGACGGGTCGCACATTTGACTCAGCTTGTGTAGTCCTGAAAAGTCTATTTCGGACAGAGTCAATTTGACTCGCCATCTCTTGCAGTGTAGTCGTCGTAGGTGTGGCTGCAATTTTCCCTGTGGGCAAAGCAATCAAGTACCTGGATCCTTACTCTGATTGGTCCAAAATGTTTTTTGCTATAAAGACTATTTTGAAATTGAAATTTTAGGCAATCAATCGTAAACAAGCGCTTGATAATTCGTACGCAGTACATAGATTTTACGCTGATTACCGCGACTTAATGTCATGGATCAATGATATGACTACAGTAATCTCAGTCGACGAGCTGGCAAAGGATGTCGCTGGAGCGGAAAGTTTGCTGGAACGCCATCAAGAACACAAAGTAAAAACTGTTGTGCCCGTTTCCCTCCGCGTTCAAAGGTGAACGCTCATAAGCTTAGCCTTTAGGCTAATGTTTGTGGGCTTGCGCAAAGGCTTAGACAAACATGTAAGCCTAATCCTAAAAAACCTTTTTCAACCTTCTTCATTGATTCGAATTTTGACTCAGTTTGTGTAGTGTGGAAAAGCCTATTTCGGAGAGAGTCAATTTGACTCACCATTTTTTGTAGTGCATGCCCCTCTTAATAAATTTTCAGCCCACCAAGCAAGGTAAGTTAGTACAGGTTTCAGCTAGCGCTTACCACTTATATACTCACAGAAATGAATTTTGCAATTTTGAAAAGTAAGTAGAAGGCCACGGACTTCATTAGAACAATCCGAAAAAATACCATTGCATTTAACGGTATGAAGTAGACGTTTCGTGAAATCTGAATATTTTCTCACGGTTAATACTATATTGTTCAGTAGTTTCAGAAATAGAAGCTTTACAATTCTTATGTTTGGGTCCAAATTTTTGCGACTGCTTTTCGGCCATTTTTTCAAGCTTTCAGAAGAATTGTATAACGTTTTATAAGGTAGCAAGGTATGTAGAAACTATTTTAATGAAAATTGGCAGGGACCGGTGATTACATGAGAACACTAGGGCCGTGCTCTGGATCCACGTCAACGGTAATTTGCAACAGTGCTGCACTGCTCCCGCGGTTAAACGAGGGACGGGAAAGAATGTTTTGACGCGGGAATACCCACACTACCCACACGTAAAGAAATTCAAAGCGTGGGTAATAAATTTGTTATTGTTCACTTGCTTAAATGTTTCATTTAAAAACTTGAAAACAACTAAATGTAGAAAAACTTGAATTTTTAACACTTTATCACATGAATATTTTCGATTTCATCTGAGACCTTATGCTAGGATTCGAACTCCAGTAAAAATGGAGTGGGAGGCGTTTACCATCACCACTTAGCTGTAGGAGCTTGACGCTCAAGCCCGAGGGGACCCTCACGTCTTGTGGTATTTAGTATTATGTATACGAGTTGCAATTTTTAAACACTGTGCGATGTATTTAACGTATATACATTGTGCTGAGTTGCCCATAGTCAACTCTATGTGAGAAGCGGTTATAGAAAGTAAACTGAAAATTTTTTGCCTAAACTACTGTTATCTCATGTCAGTTTAAAATAAGGAGCAAAACATCAAATTCACACTGTAAAATACACATTTGTATTGAACACAGAAGAAAAAACAAGGGCTTGTAAAAGCGGGTAACGGTAAAGAAATTTTGTGTGGGTAAAAACCGGGTAACTGTTAAAGAAAGTTTGAGTCGGTATACGTGCGCGAATTAAATAATAAAATTTAAGCGCGTAAAGCGCAGCGCGGGTAGAAGTCTTTACCCAAATGCACCCCTGTGAACAATTGTTTAATTTGAACTACTTGCTAGTCAAGGTGTAACTGTATATCCGTTTGTGGTAAAAATCGGTGTTCGTTTTCGTTTTTAATGCTAGTCACGTATATTGTCTGCAAATATGAAAAATCAAAATTCATTCGAAATTTTAAAATGTCAGATCATCCGCTATATTGTCTTCAAAACTTTCGAAAGGCCAGTGATGACGTGTGTATAGCAAAATCTGTTTTGCACCACTACAACGTAGGAGATGACTATTCGTCGTGAAAGACTGATATACTTAAAAACATTGTTTCAGAGTGAAATAGATGCCAGAGAAGACAGCTTCAAATCTACGGTGGATTCCGGACAGCGATTACTTGAGACAGATATTTCACAAGCTCAGGATATTAGAGAAAAAGTATACTCTTCGGTTGTGGTAGTTTATAATTAATGATTTAGCTATGTTTGTTGTTTTTAGTCTTGCTGATTGGCTTTCCGTTTTATGCCTATTTGTCAAAAGGTTTTCCACATTCTACTAATAAAACAGCTTGTTTTCAGTTTTATAAATTATAATTACTCCTTAATGCAATTGAGGTTATAGCTCAATGACCTTGACAATGAAAAGAAACGGTTGCTGGATTTATGGGAGGAACGGAGGATTTTGTACGAGCAATGCATGGACCTTCAGCTGTTTTATCGTGATACCGAGCAAGCTGATTCTTGGATGGCAAAGCAAGAAGTAGGTTCCAATATGACTGAGTGATGACCGTACCGTAACATTATCGCCTCAAAATCATTGTCATTTTGCCGCTCACGTGCAGTGCAGAGTCGCTTCGCTAGTATTCAGCGCAATTCTAACACAAAACCGTAACATAATTTTTAGTTTAGAACCCTGTTGGGGAACAAGGTCTGGGTTTATCCCACGAATGTGCCAGCGCTTAGATATCTTTTGCAGGCGTTTCTTGCAAATGAAGACCTTGGAGATAGTTTGGACAGTGTGGAAAGCCTGATCAAGAAACACGATGATTTTGAAAAATCGTTAGCAGCTCAAGAAGAAAAAATTGGAGCACTTGATGAATTTGCAACAAAACTGATCGAGGGCCAGCATTATGCGTCTGAAGATGTGGCTCGACGAAGAGATTATGTATGTACACAACACAGTTTCAATTGTCCTTTCGTCGAAAACCACGGACTATGTTAAAGGTTTATTGTTTCCTTCTTAGCGGAGCCGGGCCAGGCAACGTGACACCGCTAGAATGAGCCGTTTATTTGATTATTGATTTTTGGAGCAAAACAAGGCAACTTAGAATAAACGGAGTATTGAATGAATTAAGACAGTTTTAGAAGAGAAAATATTTGAACAACTTGAGAAAATGATAAATAAAGTTTTCAAGAATTTGCACCCTGGTTATATCCTCTAACGCAACGCGTACCGAATGCATTGTTTCTTACACAGAACGTACCCAGTTGTATACAATTGGTGAAGTATGCATCACCCACATCCACTCTCTGTTTTACTAGTTCCATACTATAGTTTGTACGTATGTTTTAGCTGCTCAAACGGCGAAACGAGTTGCTTAGTAAAGCAGCCACGCGACGTTCAGTGCTTGAAAATTCATATCGGTTGCAACAATTTGAGCGTGATTGCGATGAAATTGTTTCGTGGATAAATGAAAAAGTTAAAACCGCGAACGATCAGAGTTATTTAGTAAGTGCGTCTGTACTTATCAGAAATATAGAATTCTTTTTCTCTAGCATAAGTACTCCAATTTTCCCGCATAGACACCAATGCTCCATCGACTCTTCAACTTTTCCTCTAACCCATGCAACTACACAAACAAGTTACAATTTGCAGAAGAAAACACTCAAACGGTTAATACTTTGGAAGTCACTTGAGTGAAGCCACCTTGCTACCGTTATTTTAGAAATTCTGATTGCTAAGTAACTGTGAGATCTCAATATTTAACGTTTCCGTTATAGGATCCAACGAATATTCAAGGAAAAATTCAAAAGCATGCTAACTTTGAACAGGAACTTCAAGCGAACAAGAATCGCTTGGATGAATTGAATACGACTGGAAATGATTTGATAGACAAAAATCATTATGCCAGCGATCGTATAAGGTACGTGCATATATAGGCATATTTATTTACTTGTAATACGTGGTTCATATCAAACGTTACAAAGCAGGGTGAGACTGGATATTCGGCGGCTCAGACAAAAAAATCGACTTCCGGCTCCAGTATTTTAACTTGCGGGATTTTTTTAAAAAACTTTAAAAAAATTGAAACCTTCAATTGTATTTATGCCAACTACCATGGTACTGTGTGATCTACGTACTTTTACATATTTTTTGTGTCATACAGGTAATGTAAATGTTTGCATGTGCTCGTGTACGTTCACAATCCATATTGGGTTATAGTAAAGCTGGAAAACCTGATAAAGATGACCAGTGTTTTATCAGGGGCGTAACAGTACAAATCGTAAATATCAGCGTTAAAATGTCTCTATGAATAACTTGCCTAAACCTAAGCAAAAAATAGCCTTAATCCCAGCCACCGTTAATTTATAGAACCTAGGGAAAACTGGATGTCGTTATAAATAGCATGGGCCAAACAAATATATCAATTGAACGCAACGCCACAGAACAATACAATAATGGAATAGGGTCATTGTTAAATTGTTACCGATGCACCGACGTGAAATGTAAAGCTTTGTCACGTAAACACTTAGAATTGTTAGTTACGTTCTGATATTTGAATGCCATTTAGTATATATAAGATTTTAATTAATTATGCGGCTCCGGCCGGATGTTAAATTATCCGGTTGCGACATTTTTTGGTATCCGGTCAAACCCTGTTATAAATGTATATATTTGGATTGGCGTAGTGGGTTTGTAATTTGAAAAGTTTTCTCTGATTTCGATTATAACTGCAATCGAAATCAGAATCGCAATTCTGTTTGCACCGGGGCGTATAACCTGCACAGTTGATAGATCAATAAACTCGTTCATGTAGATGTGAAAGTGCGGAGATATACGTATGCAGTTGTTTGTGTTTTAGAAATCGTTTGAGTGAAGTTGAAAGTTTGTGGCAAGCTTTGAACGATGCAGCTAAGAGCAAAGGTGCACAATAAGTTAATTATGTTTTAATTTGCAATTATTAACCAACGTTACACAGAATTGTTTGCCTTTAACCTTGGCATTTCTCTAGGGCACAGATAGGCGCTCTCCGCTCTACCAAATCTTCGATACAAAAAATCTGTATGTTGTCCCACAACTCGAGGTTGGATTAGTGAATGGCGGCCGTTAATATTGTATATATAAGCCTTCATGACTGATATTTCAACACGTATTTATTCGATTGCATTTTTTACGCTGTTCCAAAACCAATATGCATTAGATGTTAGATATATTTATATCTTACAGTATATAAATAAAACTTATTGCCATGGCTAGTTTAATGCTCATTGCCAACTACTTTAGCTGGAAAACTGAAAGAAGCTGGAGCACAACAGCAGTTTAATCGCAACATCGAAGATATTGAGCTTTGGTTAAACGAAATCGAGGGACATTTGGTTTCTGAAGACTACGGCAAAGATTTGATTTCGGTTCAAAATTTACAAAAGAAACATGGCTTACTTGAGAACGATATCGGGGCACATCAGGTACTTTTGGTTTTTTTAATATGCTAAAACATGTGTTCTAAGTGTAGCGCAATCCGGTTAAAGTAAGTGGTTTCGAAGAATATAGCCAATACTTCAACTAATTATTACTTATTTGTAACCATTTTTCAACATAGCTTAGTGTGTTAAGCTTACTCGGTTTGTGTCAGATTTAGATAGTGTTCTGATGTGGCAGTGATTTGTGAGAGCTTTGAGAAAAGATAAAGAACTTGTTTTTGGCAGCCAGTTCTAAATTGCACGACTCATGGGTACAGATTTCGCTCAAAAATAAAATACTGTGTTGAAGGCATTTACATACGTAACGTTATATATTGCCTGCTATAGTTGTGAACGTTATGTACGTAAGTGTTTACGTTCAAACAACGCAACTGATCGCTGAATTGATACCCAGTC
Organism: Enoplolaimus lenunculus; assembly: GCA_030248215.1. Taxonomy (NCBI): domain Eukaryota; kingdom Metazoa; phylum Nematoda; class Enoplea; order Enoplida; family Thoracostomopsidae; genus Enoplolaimus; species Enoplolaimus lenunculus. The sequence goes on from JASANG010003390.1 coordinate 25,692, forward strand.
AGATGTTGTTGATTTTAGGAGCGAATTGAAGCGGTTTCTTCTCAAACAGAGCAGTTTGAACAATCGAATCATTTTGATGCTCCAAATATACGTATCAAAGAGCGACAACTTTTGACTCGATACAGCGGATTGCAAGTTAGTGTTGTTGGTGTGTTTTCCATGGTGCATCGTGAGGTTTCTTTTTGACAACTTTTGTACTTTCCGAAATTTGATTGGAAATTTACGTAACTTTTTCGTGGTTAATAATCATATGTTGTTAAATTTGATGAATGTCAGAATTTTATTCTTCTAAAAGAAGAAAAACTTTAATTCGTTTGCAGTGCGATGATGTTAACCGTTTAAAAGATTTTACGTGATTTATAACTGTATTAGCTCTTACTGAGTGCTGCTAAAATTTCCACAGACAATCTTTGACAAGTATTTGATAAATGTCACATAATATGACTGGTTTGTATATTTGCTTTGCTGTTTCATGCCAATACACGTCAGATTGGTAGCAGAGATTGATTTTGTGGAATGGTGATAGATGTTATTCTGTAATTCTAATACAAGTAAAGCTCGTAACCGGTCGCGAGGTTTTTAGAAACTATTGCTTGCCTACACTAAAGCCTACACCCTTTGAAATTTTTATAGAATGTTACCCCACCCCGGTTTAGTTTTCTGGCTACGCCCCTGATACAAGCAGTGTGTAATTTAGGACCCAGCTAGTAAACGACGCCAGAAACTTGAAGACTCGTCGCGTGGACATCAGATATTTCGAGATATTGAAGATGAATTAGCATGGATACGCGAAAAAGAGCAAATTGCGTTGTCTACAAACAGAGGTAGAAGCTTTTGCCGTATGTGTAGATTATTGGAACATGCGAATCAATATTTTTAAGCAACGGACGAAACGCAAAATTTGTGATGCAGCGACCCACAATTTATATACGATGTTGAACCTGCCGTCTATATACCTTACAAACATGTAAACGTACATAACTTTAGATTCCGACGGGTATTCAAGTACCTATTCCCTATGCTGTATTTTAAATTTTTTTGATAATTGTGCTTGCTATGTCAGTTTTACTGCAAAATAATAATAATAATAGTAATAATAATAATAATTATTATTATTATTATTATTATTATTATTATTATTATTATTATGCTTTGTTCAGCTTTTTTACTCAAACGTCAGTACCATTGTTGATTATATTTTACGCCAGAAACCTGTGAGGTTTGTCTGTTTGTTTGTAGGTCGTGACTTGATTGGTGTTCAGAATTTAATTAAAAAGCATAATGCGTTGATGTCAGAAATCAACAATCATGAAGCACAAGTTCTAGGTGTATTCCGATCAGGCGAACAGATGATTAACGATTGTAAGTGTTGGGTTGAGTTCTGTTTGGTTGAATGTGTTAGAAGGCGATCCTTTGCGGACTTAGTACCTAGAATTCCTACCACGTTGTTTATGAATCCTTTCTAATAGACCTTTGGTGGAGGGGTCGTCTAACCGCCTGCACCGGAACAGCCCCCGACTGGGATTAGCATTTTTGCACCTGATTATATCATAAGTTAATTTAATGAATTTTGGTGTTTGCAATGGAGTGCTCGTTTATTCATGTCACGCAAAACAGTTTCGTATTTGTGTTAATTATTTTAGCCCATTTTCTGTCGTCTGTAATCTCTGAACGCATCAAACTGTTATGGGACAATTGGCAAGCGTTGAAAACGGCATCTGAGCGGCGTCGAGATGATTTGGACGAAAGTGTTCAAGCGCATCAATATTTGGCGGATGCAAACGAAGCTGAGTCATGGATGAAAGAGAAAGAGCATTTGGTTGGGTCGGCGGATTATGGAAAGGATGAAGATTCTGCTGAGGTTTGTTGAAAATCTTTCTACGCTTGAATTTTTAATGCATTCTGGCATAAAGTATACTATGAACAACTTAGCGTGTGCAAACTGTACGCGAAATTATACTCAGTACTGTGTATGCGGAGGAGTACAAAGTCTCAACAAGCCGCGGTCAGCTCTCTCGGGCTTTAGCGTCAAACTCCGATAGCTGAGTAGTGATTGTAAACGCGTCCCTCCGGAGCGACCAGTGTTAGAAACCTTGCTTGCTCTAAAGTATATGTCTGATATAATGGAAAATAGTTTTGACGAAGCGTAGATTATTTTAGTCAGGGATAGTCGGTTGCCCCACGACTAGAGTAGCAACGTAAAATAAATGCCCGAGCCTAGACCTGGATTTTTCTAGAAGAAAATCCCGGACCCGGAATTTTTAAGAATCCAAACGCGAACCGGACCCGAAGTTATTTTCCGGGCAAACCCGGGCCTGGAATTTTTATAACTTAAAAACTGGACGTGATCCTAATTTTTAAGGATAGGAAAGAATTTCTGTCTGCATCTATATTCTTGCAGCTCAGTGTGTAATATATTAGTGGGCAGTATGAAGCGTGAGACATGTGATGTCTCTGCATCCCGACCATTCCAACCATTCCTAACTAAGCATTCGTAATCGTAACCCAAGTATATCTACGTAGGTATTTGTTACCCAAAGGTGAAGTCTGTTGGCCAACATTTTAATTCTGCAGCTCGCTTTTACATACCACATACGATAGTTGTTTTAAGGGACATGCTGGAAGTGTTTTGTTTCTAATTTCACACAGTTAGCGTTGGTTGTGCAACTACGTATCTGATAAATTCTTTAACGTATTTAATTTACGTACGATACAGTTTCAAGTCACGAAGCTAATTATATTACTGGTATTTTTGCCATACCCGGATCTGGACCCGGAATGATTTGTTGTGAAGACCCGGATTTCTTGATGCGAAAACCCGCAATTTTTTGTCGAAAATATCCGGAATGCCCTGACCCGGATACAACTGTAACCACGACCACGTTTTTCAAGCTTGGCTGAACTAACGTGGAAAGTACTAACCAGGCTGGGTTAGTGTAGGCCTAAAGTGCGAACAAAAATGGAATGTCATGCGTAGCTTTAGTGGATGAGCTATAGCTCTTGATTTTTGGGTCGTTTATGCTGTCTTTGCATCAGTGAACCTCATTCATGATTAGTGAAACATGACTTTTGGAGAATCATTGTTTTATAGGCTCTGCTGAAAAAACATTCAGCGCTAATGTCAGATCTTGAAGTATTTGGAAGTACAATAGAATCGTTACGGGAGTTGGCGAATAATTGCAAGGTACATTTAAATGTCTGTTGGTTTTTGTGGCAGGAAATACGTTCTACCAGGAGTGGACGATCACTGTTAGACAAGAGTATGCAATTGACTTAATGGAAGCAAGTTTTTTGGCAGCTGAATGTGAAGAAGCTCATGTTTCAGTTGGTGAAACAAAAATGTGTATGTTCGAAATTTTCAAAATTCTATTTGCGCCCATGGTGCGGGGGTGAATTTTATGTCTGAGATTATTAAATTTTTACTTGTTATACGTAGTTTTCGGATGGGTGTTTTGCTGCTGTTCTGGGGTGCTGATATGGGATCCTTTGTGGCTGCAAACTAGAATTAATACCGACTACTTTTCGGCATATTTATATATCGTTTTTGCTCCAATTTTAGAAACAGGAAACTCCGTTTTCGACAACTCTTGGGCGAGAATGTGTCGTTGCGTTGTACGATTATCAAGAAAAATCACCGCGTGAAGTCTCAATGAAAAAAGGAGACGTTCTCACGCTGTTGAATAGCAATAACAAGGTTTGTTTTTACCAAATATCCTGTTTCCTTTAGTATGCGTCAAAAACCGATATTCGTATCCTGTGTAAACCAACTGGATACTAGGTATTATTGACTACTATGGTGCTTATTACCATAGAAACTGGTTTTTTACAAGTGAAGTGGGCACATTTAACAATTTGCTGCGACCGCATTTCCGCGAAAGTTAACACTGACTGTTGTCCAAAACTGTTGTTAAACTGATTAGTTTTATGCAAGCTGAAATAGGATGCTCGTACTTAGATTCTGGTGTCTCGTGAGAGTGAATGGTGTTGCTTAAGCGTGACTCCGTAGTCATGAAATTTCTAAGGCCTAAAATTTACTCGTAATTGACAGATGAACGAACTGATTTTTGTCTTTGAGTCCGGAGCTAAACACAAGTGATAAATTTAATTTTCAATCTAAAACAAGTTTAATCGAACACTGCAATGAAATGAACTAAGTACAAATATATTTTCGTAGACATTTGTTAGCTTTTGCACGTCACATGAATATCTGTCCAGACGCATTTTATATACATGGGCATTCACATACAAATATACATTCACGGACAAATTAAAAGACCAATCGTGATTGCGTTCCAAACCGCGGCTTTGATTAATTGGTCGTTTTTTTGGACGCAGGTTAACCTGCTCGCGATAAGGGTGGCGCTATACTTGTGCGGCGTCGTCTGACATCGTCCGTTATTATACAGTATCGTACGTGAGTGATTCAGGTACGATACCACACGGTGACGTACGGACCAGACGGTGACGGACGGCGGCAGACGAAAATATAGTGCAACCCTTTCTGCGACTTTAATCGCGATCGTAATCGCGTTGTCTAACAACCGCGATTCTAAATGCGCGACGGTAGACGAAATCGCGATTACTGTGCGCTTAACTCTGCTTGTGACTGTAGTTCAATTTTCTTGAATCGGTTGCTTTATCGGCAGCCTCCCCTCCAGTCCGATCTTGTGTTAATATTGGGTCCTTCCGATGGCATCTTTAGCACTTTGTGAATCAAGTCTTGTGGTAAATGCGTGAACTGCGAAATGATCGTTAATTCATTCGACAGTTCATATTATATGTACTTTATACCGTGTGATGTTAGAATGTCGCGTGAATACTCGGAAAGCGGTGTCATGATCGCGAAATGTCATAGTTACACTGATGGTATATTTTGTGTAGATGTTTAATTTTCGATAGTAAAATCATTTGGGTTTGTATATACGCATTGAAAAGTGTCAGTATTGTTTGGGCTTTGATTGAAATATTAAGCGCATAACACTGATTTTAGAAAAATAAAATTCGTTATATTAATTCTTCTTCCTTTAAACGTCTAAATGTCGTTGCTTTAATTATAGGATTGGTGGAAAGTTGAAGTGAATGATCGTCAAGGTTTTGTGCCGGCGGCGTATGTTAAACGGCAAGATGCTCCGTTATCCGCATCGCAACAGGAATTGCTAGAGTCCCATTCGATTGCAGCAAAACAAAATGCCATTGAAAATCAGTTAGTTTAATAGGTTCACATATGTCTTTTCCTACAGATATCGCAAGGAAGCAAGCTGTATTTCAAAAATAACAATTCGAAACTATTATTTCTAAAAATTATTTAAAATTAAAGTTTTTCTGCCAGTTGCTTCAAAAAATTCAATTCTTGTTCGCTTTTAATTCAAATGTAGCATCTATGACAAAAAAGTGTTGAATCTATATAATTAAAAGTCTATAACGTTTCTTTTTGTAAGGTGTCTTCTTTACGAGGCGTCAAAAATGCTCTGTATATAATTGTTAAAGCAAGTTTACTGATATTTTGCATGTGTTATCGACCTCCTTAAATATGGAGGGGCACGGTGAAAAACCCAACGCGTGCGCATACATTTCGTACCATGCACTGCCCAGGCAGTCACCTACTGTTGTCTTGAAGTATTGTCAAATTGTGATATTATGAATTCATTTCAATTTCAGGATTAGTTGCTATTTGAGTTGGGAGATCAGCGGCATAAGCGGTTGGAAGAAGCTTGCAAAGGATATCAGTTGCTACGGGAAGCGAATGATTTGTCTGATTGGATAAAATCAAAAGTTAGATTATTAAACTTGAGGCACCTGCAGTGCTGTTTCGACTAAGAGGTACTAAATTAAAAACCGGTCGATTTAAAATCTAAGTCAATTTAGGATCGAAAACGTAAATCGTATATAGTTGAAGGTTGACTTTTTGGGCGCATCTTTACAACAACGCCAAAGAATATGTAGTTTTTGTTTGTTGACCGTTGAATTATTAGAGTATTTATATACTGAAGAAAGTTTTTGGACATTTTAAACTATGTAGTATCTTTTGCAAAAAGCTTTCTAGATATGTAATATTGCGATAGAATATTTTATGTTTATCCGGATTATTTTTAGCAAGTGTTCCAAGATAAAATCGCATATGCGTCCGAAGCAACCGTGTGATCTCGAAAAGTTGAAGTTCTCCAGAAAAAGTTTGACTATTTTCAAACTGATATGCGGGCGAACGAAACTCTGATTGCCAAAATGAATAAAGTTACCACTAAGCTGACGACAACAACAACACAAACGGAAGCAACTGTACACATTCGGCAACAGATGGATGTGAGTTGCAGGGGGATGGTAGTAGTGTTCGAGCGTATAGCAGGTCGAGTGACGTTATATTTGTATTTTGCTCGAGTACGATACCACACGACAACACCCACAGTGATTGACGGCAACGGGTTGATCCAGCGCGGCAACTTATGGCGTCACCTTAACCACGCCGCGGTTAGAGCAACACCAGAAGATATTCACATTTCAAAAAGTGTAGCATCATTTGCAGTGTTGCTTTTTGTGTTGTTCGTTTTGTACGTGTTAAATAATGATCAAAATTAGCGCTTTTGTCCTAAAAAAAAGTTTAGTAACGTGCTTGTGTTGTTGAACTCTGTGCCTTAAAGTGTAAGATTTCGCATTGTTTTTTGTAATATTTATAGGAGTTGAACAAAAATTGGACTTAAACGACAGGAGTTAAAGAGCAACGTGTTAATAATTTATTCCTTAATATGAAGTCCAAATGGTTTCATCGGTAAGTTATGAAATTAATATCAGTTACTGGAAAAGAAGTATTGTTATTTACAAGTTAGTTGTAAAATATCTAGGCATATCACTTTCATTGCGGCGTTGTAGGTTTGCCAATATTTTATAAAGCTATCGGAAAAGATTTACCACAATGCAAAATAATGGTGCATTTGAAATTTTTATAGCGATGTTGATGAAGCTAAGGATTGGATTCCAAGAAAAAGACGAAGCATTAAAGTCAGAAGACTGTGGACGTGACTTGCGGTCTGTTCAAGCGCTTCAAAGGAAACATGAGGGCTTGGAGCGTGACTTGGCTGCACTTGGCAATAAGGTACGTATTAGGCTAACACTATATTTGTTGCGCAGCGCTGTAAGACACCGTACGTTTGGGTTATGTGTGATTTTTGCCAATTAAATAAAACTTCCTATTAAGATGTGTTGAAAATTGACTGTTTCTATTGTTTTTTGTTTGTTACTTTGTAATAACATTTAAAAATAAATGCCCGGACTTCGAAAATTATTGGCGAAAATACCCGAATCCAAAGGCAATGCTATTTTTTTTAAATTTATTCCTTCCAGATTCTCCAACTGCGAAAGCAAATGCACGAAAGGAGAAGTTGCTCGACTCGTATGATCTACAGCGATTTATGTCTGATTATCGGTAAGATAAAATGGTCGGGCTGCGAAAATAAGACTTAACTGT